>JANEYF010001757.1:0-212500 GCA_029963845.1 Rhamnusium bicolor
ATTTTGATCTAAAATTAAATTTTTACTAAAAAATATCTTTTTTTTTCAATTAAAATCAGCCTATAGGTCACACATATATAAAGATTGGCACAATTTTAGTTTTAAATCTTTACTTTACAAATACATAATCGATGTGCCAAAGTAGATGTTTCATTTCCTTTTTTATTCTTGACAGCTGCCAAAATTGTTTAGTAAAATTTCAATTTCAATTATAAAAAATTAAAGCTAAAAATTAAAAATCCGGCTCGACAGATTGATAGGGAATTTCAAAACGAACTTTCAACAAAAAAAGTTTCTGATAACTTTAACTCGAAGACCTGTAGACTGATTTGGATGGTACAGTGAGGCTTCGTCCCACCCTGCGTCGTTACGAGGATGCGTCTCTATTATATGACCTAATCGTCAATGCATTGGGCCGGCTAGATCCTTAATCAGCACTAACGTGCCACTGTCAATTTTAGTTTGTGGTTTATTCTACTGTTGTCTCTGAGTTAAAGAGTAAACCTCATTATGCCAACGTTGCCAAAAACTAGGTGCATTCTTTGCAAAAGTTGCCAGCCGTTTAATCGGTTAATGGGATGATCAACAAATTTTTGTCAGGTAAAGCGGTTAACGTCTTTAGGGTTAAAAAATGATTCGGAGTTAGAGCCGTCAAATCATTGGGATCAGAGCTCAAAGGCCTCCCAGAGACAATCGAAGGGGGGCAGCAGGAGGACTAAAATGCCATTCGATTTTTTTCAGTATCCGACGCAACGCGCATTAAATTGACGGATACCTTGCTGGCACCCAAAACGGATTGCTCCTATCGAAATTTAGTAAAACCACCCGTTTTATGAAATTTTTAACACTGATGCCTTTTTCCGTTTAAATGTTAAAAAAAATAAGACGAACAAATTATAGCGAAAATTCACCATCACCCCTTGTAACTCCCCAAAAAATCATGATATTTAGATAAAAATTTGACAAAATATGTAACATAATGAAAATAATAAATGGTAGAAATTTAATTTTTGATTTTTGCAGCTTAAGACGTTTCGAATTTATTGGCAAATGGGTATGTTGTACCTACCCCTTTAAGGCGTTGTAGTTCCCTCATAAATTAATTTAAGGCAGATGTTTATATGCACACAAAACTCAACTTATTTTTTCTAGTTTTATATCCACCTTGAAGAAACGTACTCATTTAAGGGACACCCTGTATACAGTGATGTATAACTAAAGGAAAAACAGATATGAAACGCAAAAATTAATAAATTGGTCTGCTATTAATTAATTAATGAATTTCATATTTATAAGAAAATACAAATTGTTAGGTTTTTCTTAAAAAAAATATTTAAAATTTATATCTTTAAGTAAATTCGGCATTGAGTTCTACATCCTTGGGCTTACATGCACCAAATATTTTTGACCCATCGATTTTTTTGCTCTTTGTCGAAATCATCCTCATCTAATTCGTGTACTAAATGCAACTTAAGGTCGAAACGTTTCTTTTTTTCAGAAGCTTTCTGGTAGATATGGAGTCTACAATGTGATCTACAGCAAGTTGTGGCATTGATACTGTTTCATGTGTTTCTTTTAATGTTAAAAAGATATCGAGAACCTTTTCAGTAATATGATATCTGCATTTTTGGCCTTTATTTTAATCGTAGTAGGTTATTGCTTACCATCGACCAATTGTTATTTATTTGTAAGACAGAACTTTTAAGACTGTTATGATTCGAAAAAAATTATTTCAATTCGTGTAAAAGCAAGTCATTTATCGGGCTGTTCCAAAAAACACTGTTTTAGTGTTAAAATCTATAGAATTGTTTTTATTGTTGTATTTAGTTTTAGATCCAGTTCTATAAAAACATTTTTAATAAATATCTATATCAAATGTTATATACCATTCAATATATCAAATATCATTGAATTTCTGAATCGTTTCAATTGAAATTGAAACAGCAAAAGTGTTTGCATTATACCCAAGAGGGCTACATATGCGAACGTGGACTATATTTTATGACCCGTACTTTTGTTGGATATCTGAGCTGTGAGAATGCTTCAGAGATATTGCAAAGTTAAAATTGGTATTTTCTGTTCAAACAATAGCAATATGTGTACGTTTATTGGACATTGTATTCAAATATCATTTTGTAGTTATTATTAAAATCGTTTTACATGAGGACCAATCTTGTTTCAGAATCCGGAACAAATCGTGTTCACACAATAATTTTTCGTGTAATCCAAGTTAAAATTGGCCGTTTACTATTTGAAAACAGCTGAGAATGGCTTGTGTACTGTGGCGCTAGTATGTCGCCGGAATACTGGTGATGATTTAAAAAATTGAAATGTCGCTAATCGAATGACTGATATAATTAAAATATCATTCGATATCAGATACCGAGTACTAAATATTCGATCCTTAGCATCATACTGTTGATCGATTCAAATCGTCGATAGTCGCTAAACACCTGGATTTTTTTTACTATTTATATTTGCCAAAACGGTACAGATTATAGTCAGGTTAATGTTTAATAGTTTGTTTTTCCGATATTGTTTGGTATAGCTTAGATAGTTTGGTCCAGTTGGAATTTGAAATTATTATCAAAATGATAATATCCCTAATAGCACAACGTAGTCCTATGGACATCCGATGAACGTCCTCAGCGGACATTATAGATAATTCAGGACGTCCCATGGACAGCCTTTCTTAGTCCAAAGGACATCTTATGGACGTCCTTGGGATTCCCAAATGTCACAACTTTGAACCATATTCGGACGTCCGTACGAAACATCCGAAGGACATCTATAATGGGACATTACTTGGATAACTTTTTAATACCCCATAATACCCATATTAGTTTATTTTTCTTTCTTGTGTCTCACTATCACATAAATCATTTTTCCAAACTTATCGATTATCTAAAAGAAATACAGTTATACAGTTATGACATTGGAAAAATAAGCCTCCGCGCTTGTGACTAGATCAAAGAATTATTCAGAGGGTGTTTTTTGATAACTAGAACCAGACTAAGACTTATTTTTGCAGTATCACACTGGGTAACTGTATTTTTTAGATAATCAAGCTTAGAATTATTCGTGGGTAGCAAGCCCTAAGAAATATTAAGAGAATGCTACAAATAACATATTAATGCCCCAGAATAAATCACATTTAGATTTGTATTGTTGTCTACTTTTATTATGCTGTCGACTTCAAAACGTTAGTAACTTAGTAGTCTTTTAGATGACGAGTTAACCCAGCGTTAAAGAATGTACTTACGGTAATATTTTATATTATATTTCACAAAATCAAAATAACTACACAATCTACACCAAAAGCGAAGCAAAATCTAGCAAATAAACTGCCAAAATCGTCCATCACTTTTTCCTGAAGGACGCTTACTTAGCATTGTTGCCAAATCAAATACCTTCATTTCTCACTACGGCATCATCTTGGTTCACAAGATGATAATAATTGTAACTGTAACATCTCTTTGTATAAAAAAAAATAATAGTAAATGACGATAATACCTGATACACATGATTTTATTTAGTTGTTTAAATATTATCTGTTGAATGTTGAAATCAATTTATTATTTTTCCACTTGGCAACATGGAACATGTACGTTTCCACTCGCGCGAATTTTGAATTGCATTTGTAGCTTACATCATATATTGATATTATTCATTTTACGTGCATAACACACGAAGTCTGCTTAATACTTTAATACAATACAATACTGTTATTATGTTATTTGTATAATCCAGATATGATTTATAGATGTTTTTACTTTTTCACTTTTTATGTAATAGATTTAATTTTTGAATTTATTGTTATCATTATGAATACATAGGACACGCCCATATACCAACTCACAAGGAAACATAACAAACCTAAAAATATATTTTTTAGGAACTAGAACCAGAATATCACCACATAGTGAAAATAATTTGAAAAGAATTTACTTAGTTAAATCAATCAAATAACGCTATCCCTGCAAAAAAATCTATAAAACGTGAGTATTCTTCTATTCGCAAAATAAACATTTTCTACACAATTTCAAAATGTGTTCAGGCAACGTCCGTCAGACGTCCATTTTAAGTCCTTTGAAGTTGGTATATTAAATGTCCAAATATGGACGTCCATCGGACATCCAT
The DNA here is from genome assembly GCA_029963845.1 of Rhamnusium bicolor. Classification (NCBI taxonomy): domain Eukaryota; kingdom Metazoa; phylum Arthropoda; class Insecta; order Coleoptera; family Cerambycidae; genus Rhamnusium; species Rhamnusium bicolor. Next base: position 4,141 of record JANEYF010001757.1, read on the forward strand.
TTTATGTCCTTGGAAGTTTGTACATTTAATGGTCGGATACGGACGTCCTTTGGATGCCCATTTTATGTTCATGGACGTCTGTACATAAAATGGACTTAGATTGGACGTCCCTAGGACGTTGTGTTCTATTAGGGATGTATATGTAAGTACGAGTATACCATCTCTCATCACGAAAAAATGATGTATATGGGGCATTCCACAACAATTCACCGAGCCCGTGACTCCAACCATTTTTAATTTTACTGAAAATTTTTTTACTTTTAGTAACACTTGAAAGTAGTATCCAGGTAAATTTTTAGATTTTTATCTCAACCCCTCTGTAAAAACGAATTTTTAATGATTTTCGATCAAGAAACCTTCAAATGGCTACAATTTTTTTTAAAAATCAAGATATACAAAAAAAGTCAGGGATGGTTTTTTCGCCTTGATTGTACCTTCATAAATAAATTCTTAATTAATGTCTTCTGCGTTTTTTCTTAATTTGAAACAAAAAATATGCTTTTTTAAAGATTTTGATTTTCAAAAAATATTGTTATGTAATCAGCAAATTTTAAGCCTAGTCTCATCTTGACATGACTTTGCGAACTATTTTTTTTTAATAAATATACTGTTTTTGTTATCGACAATTTTTTAAGACATCATTAAGAGATTAAGACGCAAGACCTGCCGACCACAATTTTTGTTTATCCTAAATTCACAGCTATAAATCAGTCATTATTCTATTTTTTTTTAATTAAATATTATCCAATGAGCAACTGACAAGTCCCGTCTTTCTGTTCGGACTTCTTTTTAATTAAATATTTACTGAGCAACTGACAACAGTTTTGTCGGACTCTTTATGGAAAATTTTTTTGGATAAATTATAGATAGATTTATATAATTATTATGTGCACTAATTGTAATACACTCCTTCTGACAGTTTCTAGTTGTTTAGTCTTAACACTATGAAACATAAATGAATAAATAAAAAATAAATAATAAAGTAAAATTTGCGAAGATTGAGAAAGGAATACATAAACCAAACAAAACCAAACAAAAGTAAAAGAGAGAATTACATCACACAGGAGTAACGTCAGGTATAATAAAGAATCATTCATGTCAGCAAAACATGCATTAGTACAAAATCATAACATTAATTATAATAAGTTTAAAATATTGGATTGTGAAAAAATCCAGGGAAATCCAGAGAAAGAGGAGCTTTTTGGGGAAATGGGTCACATTTCAGAATCACTCAATCAATGAATGCCAGAACAGACGTCAATAATAATGTTTCATATTGCTAAGACTAAATATAACTGGAAATATGTGTATGAAGAATTTTATTACAGTTATGTACACTATAAATAAATAAATCTATCATTTATCTATTCATTTTTTTCAGATAAAGGGTCCGGACAGAAAGACAGGGCTTGTCAGTAACTCAAAACTATGAATAAAGGAAAAAATTAGTTGAACCGTTAAGCTTGACAGTTGCTTAATAGATAGTATTTAGATATAATATCTGATGCCGCCAGCACATAAATTTCTTATACTAGTATATATCATCCTGATCTAAAAAAATCATTATTATTTAATTCTTCACTTACCTCAATTAAATTTTAAGAGCGTACCTTGAATTGTTTCATTAAAATTTTTAAGTAACTAATTTTCAGCGCCGTTCGATACTGTCAATAATAAATCATGTCATATGTTTTAATAATTTCGTCTTATTGACGTTGACATTTTTGTAACTAAATTAGATATTTTAAATGTCAAACTGACAAATTTATCATAACCCTATTTTATGAGGTTAAATGTGTAAAAAATTTCAGTTTTTATCAGCTTAATTTAAGTACTTGGAAAATATATTTTATTGGCTTGATATAGTAGACATGATTTATAATCTTTCAGCAAGAATATATTTTTTTGTAACGACAATTACAAGAAAGTTTGGGTCCCGTGGACCATCTTCCAGCTGGCCAAATTTGCTCACCGCCAAATTCTGCATTGTCTTTGGCCTTTAGAACAAGTTTATCAAATTTGAAAGCTTTATCTCAACAATTGTGGTTGCTATCGCGATACTACAGACATACAGACAGATCTTTTTTCATATAGGTATGTTTTTTCATTATAATTCGTCGAGATTCGTCCAGAAATGTAATAACATTTTTTTTCCCAAAATTGTACCTTTCTTCTTCTTTCATTCATTATGTTTCTTCTGGTGGTACCACATTCACCAAATTTAATATGTCACCTAAAATGTTGTTGAAAATCTTAATTTCAAAATTTGGGAATTCTCCGATTAGCATTTTTTTGGGTTGCCCGGATACACAAATAAACCCAACAACCAACCCCCCCCCCCCCCGGAAAACATTCGGATAATAATCAGAAGGATTTAGAGAGGGTTCAAAACGTACATATCAATCAAAATCTCAAGATGAAAAAAATCACGATTACTATACTTCCTTATATTAGGTATAAGAAAGTAAAAAAATTGGGTTAAAATGAATGAATAATGGTTGATTTATAACTTTGAATTTAATAAAAAAAATAGTGGTCGGCAGGTCTTGTGTTTTAATGTTGTCTTATAAAAAAGTTTGACAGCAAGAACAGCAAATTTATATGAAAAAATTATTTTTTTCAAAATTTTTTGCAGGGTTCTACAGATGACTAGGATTAATATTTGCTAAATATTTAACATTGTTTTTGTGAATTAAAAAAAAAGAATATAAAACAACGCATCTTTAAAAAAATTGTTTTTTGTTTCAAACTAAGAAAAAATACAGAAGACATTAATTAAGATTTTTTTAAAAATTTTTTATGAAAGTACATTCAAGGCGAAAAAAAATTGTTATTACTTTTTTGGACATCTTGATTTTATTTATTTAAAGGTATTTTTGTCGAAAATCATTAAATGTCATTACTTCGAGAGAGATTGAGATAAAAATCTAAATATTTACCTGGATATTACTTTCAAGTGATACTAAAAGATAACAAATTTTCAGCGAAACTCAAAATAGCAGGGGTCACAGGCTCGGTGATTTGGCGTGGAATGCCCCATATACGGGATGGGGCCATAGTACGTTCGGCTTTGATATGTCAAGATCTATGATAGCTAGACACTTGATTTGAAATCATAAATAGACTAGACAAAAAAGTCTATAACCGGAAATTATTTTCGAAAACATCACCCTGTATTTTCGAAAAGACGATTCTACAGGGTAAACTAACATTTTTTGAAACCTCTTTGTGGCCTTCTTCCACTCCTATATTATTATTGACTCTCTCCCAACCATTTGGATATAATGAAATTTTTTGTTGCCATTTACACGTGTATATTAAAAAAATCACTACAGCCACAATTATCGATCTCGGGAAAAAAGAAAAAATATGTTAGTACCAATTATGAGACATCTGTGTGATGACACTCAGATTTTTCACTTCCTAAAAGTGTACAGGGTGGCCAAAAATAATTTTTTAAATTTACAACTATTTGAACTGAATTTTCTCATTTTCTTTAAATAGAATACCTTGTATATTTTTGGACAATGTGATGTAGAATTGAAAAACGAAAATTTTTTTGTACGTTCACCCTGATTTATTGAACAATAACTGCAAAATTCAGCAATAATAATATACACTAATAGAAATACAATAATAGCTGATAAAAAAAAATAATAAGAATTATGTAATATTACTAATCACTCTACCGGATAGTATTAAGTCTTTGACATGTCTTTTGAAAGTAACAACTTGTTGGGAGTCTGATATTCTCGGGTATCCTATTAAAAATACTGACTGCATTGTAAGAGAATCCTCTTTCAAATATAGCATTTCTGTGTTGAGGCACTCTGAATAAATCACAGTAGCGAGTGGAACGTTGATGTGTGTCATCACCAGTTACAAGCTTTTTAAATAAATATTCAGTAAGTTGGGTTTTAATAATTTTGTATATAAAGAAGGCATGCCATATGAATCTGAAATCTTTCATTTAAGTTTAACCATTTAGTTTCTAAGAATTTACTGGATATGTGATCGAATTTGTAGATTTTAAAACCAGGGGCGGTCGGTCCATGAAAGCAAGGGAAGCAGTGCTTCCCTTGGGATTATTAAAAAAAAAACACATAATTAGAACGTAATTATTATTTATCACATATATTAATCATTAAAATTTACTTTTACCCAATTTCAATAGACACGGCCCTGCATTTCAATAGCTGAGATAATGTTGCACGATAAAATCGTAACGATGACGCACTCGATTAATCGAGCCAACACGAACTCACGCGACTTCGATATAAGCATCTTCTTGAAGTGCATCCCATCCCCACTTCATAATCTTGATATCTGAGCCATATAGCATGGTAATGTGTCTTGTTTTATAGATTTTAATCTCGATTTTAATATCGATTTTAATATTATACTTAATATTAATCTTCCTAGTTTTATTCTCAGCCTTTGTGCTATATTTGTAAAAACTTTTTTTGGTGTTTCTAATTCTGTGGTGCGGCGACAAGTGATTTTTAAAACGTTGAACATTAGTGCGCGTATAAGCAGTTTTAGAATTGCTTATTCAATACGGAAGCTGGTGCTAGCACTGTGGAAAATATTATTTGCGTTTGTGTGGTGTGCAATTTGTTGAAAAAGGGATTTTCAACATAATCGTTTCAAGATAAACTGGATATTATTCGAAACGGGAGACCAACACCTGATTTAAAACTTTTGAAAACGAAAGTTAAATCATGCTATAGGTACTTTAATATTGAAATGTACAGTGCTAATCAGTGGTTAACGGGTTGTGAAAATTTGTGTAAATTGTTTTGTTGGCCATGTGTACTTTTCACAAATAAAAAGGTGTTTGGAATAAAAATGGCTTTTCAGATTTAACACAAAGTGATAAAGAGACATGGTAAGTGTGAAACTCATTTGCGAGCGGTGCTAAAAGAAAAAACATTTGGAAAATCACGAAATGAGCATTCATTAGATCAGCAGTTGAAAGAAAGTGACCGTAAGCATAATGAACTTGTAAAAAAAATCGAGGTGTTAAAAAGACTTATTGACATTGTTTGTTTTCTCGGCGAAAATGAACTTAGTTTTAGAGGTAATACTGAATCTCGGAGCGTTGCTAATAGGGACAATTTCATCAATTTAGTTGATTTATTAGCAAAATACGATTTTAAGTAACCATCTGGAACACTGCACGGTATTTCGCGGTACATCAAATCATAGTCAAAATGATTTGATTCAGTCGATAAGCAATATTGTTTTAGAAAAGATCAAGCAAGAAAAAAGCACCTTTTGTTGTAATTATGTTAGATGACGCAACCAATATTACGAATATTAGTCAGTTGTCAATCGTGGTACGCTACATAAATCCAAATGGGAAAGTCCAAGAGCGCTTTTTTAGGATTTTTAGACGTAACAACGCAGAGAACGGCCGCAGCTTTATATGCTATAGTTTGTCAGATAGTCGATGATCTACAGTGTGGTGATAAACTTATCGCCCAAAGTTATGATGGCGCTGTAATGGCTGGTGAATTGGGGGGCCTGCAGGCCAAAGTAAAAAGAAGAGTTTTCAGAATGCAATATTTGTACATTGTTTTGCGCATCGATTAAATTTAGTTCTTGCTCAATCTGCAACGTGTCTTAAAGAGTGCAAAGTATTTTTTTCAAGTATTAGTGGAATGGTTGCCTTTTTTTTCAAAATCATCAAAACGGACACGAGATTTAGATTTGGAAGTACAGAAGACACTACCTAGAGTTGCTCTAACACGATGGAATTACAATGGGAGGCTAGTACAAACTGTATCTGAATATCGACAACCTCTAATTGATTTATTTGAAAATATTTTAGAAAGCAAAGATGATTGGGACACTGAGACTTTGAATGAATCCAGAGGTTACTTAGATTCATTGAAAAGAGACTTTGATTTTAATTTTTTTGTTAAATATTTTCTCCGAAATATTCCCATTTACTGACAATTTATTCAATATTTTTCAAACTAAATCAAGTGACGTTGGATTTTTGTGTAAAGAAAATTGAAGAATTCAAAAAATTTGATTTGTAACAAAAGAAATGAATTTGCTGTTCTGGGAGAAAACTGGTAGTGACAAAGCCGCAAAAAAAATAATACGAACTGAATTTATAGTGGACAATATCACTGTGCACCTAAATAATAGATTTAAAAATTTTAGTGATATGCAATTTTTAGAATTGTGTAATTTTAATAAATTTAAAAGTAAATAGTTTCCATAAAACCCACTTCAGTCATTGAGTGATAACTACGGAAATTTTTTTGATATAGTTGGGTTACGATCGGAACTTTCAGTTATTTATGCAACAGAAGATATTAGTCAAAAACATAACGCCAACGAACTGATTATTTTTATAAAAGAAAATAGTTTGGATCAGGCCTATTCTGAAGTGCTGAAATTGTGTGAGTTAGTGTTGACGACACCTGCAACTAGTGCTTCGGTTGAACGCAGTTTTTCGACCTTAAAAAAGAATAAAATCTTTTTCAAGAAATTCAACCACTGGCTTTCAAAATTGTCCCTGTTGACAATAGAAAGTGACTTTGTGAAAGAGATGTCCCAAAATTCAAACTTTTACGACGAAGTTATTTCCGACTTCGCAAAAAAAGAGAGGCGGATTAAACTACATTATAAATAGGTAGATATGTGCATGTTAACTACTTAACTAGCCGGCTCGATTAATAGTTGTCTAGAGAGTGCACGATGGCAAGTGTGACTGAACAAACTCTCTATTTCGCTGCGGGTTCGATCCCCGTCACCGGCACTGGCAATGTCGGTGGGTATGGTTGTGTGCCTGTGTTTTTTTCATAAGTGTAACCCTCGCCCGTGCAGCTTTGGCTTTGGAATCGGGGGTTGTCTAATTTTTGTGGTGGTTTTATGTTTTATGTTTATTGAGGAGTGGCGGTCCTACAAGTGTACTTTTTTTTCTAGATATCATAACTTTACGGCAAACATTTGCTTTAAAATGAGTATACAGAAGCCATACCCCTTTTTTTTAAAAAAAATTTTGCCTCGCTTCGCTCGGGGCTTCGCACTACCCATCACCATATGTCACAAACTGCTTCCCCTGTTTCAAAACTCACCGCACGCCCCTGTTTTAAACAGATTTTATACAAGCATTTTATATTTTTTTATAAGCTTTCCTTGTCTCTATTTGTTAAGGCAGGCCAGTAAACTACATCACAGTAAGTAATGTAAGAAAGAATTAAGCTACGATCTGTACGAGACTATTCAGTTTCGTCCAAGATGTTGGCGAATAGGTTGCCCTGGGAGAACAGTGATACTGAAGATGAAGTTTTGTTATTACTTCCTTTGTGTAAATGTAAAATAAAGTGGGTACACGAAGTAAATATGAAAAGAAGAGACTTTGATAAATTCGGTTTTTGAATAAAAAATAAAATTAGAAATGCATTTAACGGGTTTTCCTAATTATACTTCTTCATACTTCTTCAATTAATTGCTCCAGGAAAGTCGTATTAATTAAATCATGTCGCTTTGCATTTGGGTTACGATCGCATTCTCGTTGCTAATTGATTTTGGTGAGAACAGCGCCAACAGTTTTCGTCAATTTAAAATTGTATTTGTTATATTAAAATGCACTTCTCTGGGAAGCACTTTTATTAAGATTTATGAAAAATCTCAAGGCCTATAATCGACCTTAAAACTTACTTATAGAGTTATAATTATTTACCTATATTACTTTCAACAAATGAATATAACTACAGTACTTAGGAAGAATAATTTATGTATAATGCGAAAAAAATTAAAAATTAAAAAACACGTTGTTAAAAAGTAATTATGTGTTATTACAATGAATGGAAAATATATGTTCCTGGTCATTAAGTTATCATTAATAATAATTTGCTCTTGCCTGATAACATCTACATGCGTATTTAAGTAGATAATTTAATATATCCATGTACAGTGCGTTACAAAATTATGAAAATCTCCTACTACAGCCTATGTAATTTTTTTTTTTAAATATGTTTCAAAGAGTGGTTTGACTGATCATTTTTTATATGCTGACATCGCTTATTTCGAAATTTGTGACGTCAGGAGTCTGGCAACATTGTTCTTTTTAAATGGCTACCCATATTTTTGACGGCGGCGTTGAAAAGTGGACATACTTTAGAATTTAACCATTAATTATAAATGGTTAACATGTTAGAGGAAGAAATTATTATTAAAATTATTAATGAAAACATAATATATGAATGAAAATGTCAAAAGAATTTCACAGCAAATTTTGTGGCCTATTTCTATAAACTTTATATTAGCTGTCCCCCACAAAAAGTAGTCTAATAGGTCTAGTAATCGAGGTGATCATTCTACATGTCCTCTTCTACCTATCCACCGTTACGGAAATGTATCATTAATGACCCAAAGAAATAAATTAAAAAGAATGGATTCAAAATTTAATTACGATGCGACACGGAAACAGGAAAGAACGGTGGGTCGCACTTTGTTTAACGAACTTTATCCTAACGAAGACGATTTCGACAGAAGTTTACAAAATTGAAAACTGGTAATAGTGAAAATTTTTTATTTATTAAGGGGCCTAGTCGGGAAAAAGCTTCGGATAGCTGTGTCACTCTCTAGAAAGTTTTTATACATGCGCCGCTGAATAATTTTGCTCTTGACTATACCTTCACTGGACGTTTTATTCACCGACTTCATTGAGGTGCGATCCCGATAGAGGTAACACTTCCCTGCTCGACTTGTAGTGACAAAGATACTTATTTAGAAAACTCTTTTTAACCAAATAGTACGGAATAAAAGTTTGAAACTTGCTGAGCATAATTATGAAGATTCATTCTAGACGACATGTATGAATTTTACCACGAATTTTATCGATTGATATCATAATTCAGGAGCTAATCACGTCCAAATTTAACTTATATTTACAGTATAAATTTTCCCTACATAAAGTGAAAATTAATTAAAATAGATATACATGTACCCTTTAGTACACTTTCAACAACTGATCCTCCAAATTTGGTGTAATTTGACCAAACCGTATGGAAGAAATAAATTTTGAAAAAATTACCTTACAAACACTGGTTCGATTAGCTCTCTTAATAGTATATTGTAATACAAGCTCTACTTTGCCGCAAAAGGGTGAAAATTGCAGCCTAAGCAGAGGCAAAGGCCACTGTCATATGGGTGTGTCTAATTGCTTTCCGCAGGAGATTTGAGTACAGTTTTTTTTCTATGACGGTGAACTTTTTGTACTGAAAAAAAGCTTCATTTCTATCATTCCTTTTGAATTATATTAGATGTCAGTTTGACTTTTCGACGGTAATGGCCTTTCTGAAACGCAAATCAGTTAGCTACAGGCTCCAAAAATCTAAAATATTTTCGAAATAATATATTGATAATGAAAGTAAACACATTATAGTCAGTCGCATGTTTCATATATAAATATTTTTTATGTTGTTTTATTATTGGGAGTAGTGGGGACTGTAGAAGATATGAGCTTTGAAAGCTACTGCTGGATGATATGGAAGATAAAATCTCAATGTTATTGGTTACATTATCCGATTTTAAAACAGATACACTAGAAAGGTTTTCCACTATACAGAACAAGAGAATTGGATCGAATTTTACAAAAATTAAGCTGGTCTTCGATCATCAAATACGAATCATTGAATATTTTCTGTAATTTAAAAAAATGCAAAATGCACAGTATAGCTAGTTAGTGTGACTACCCTTAGTAGCATACCTAGTAAAATAGCAGAATATCTGAAATTGACCAATTCTTCTCCTTATAGTGGACACTACTTTCGTAGAACATGCAATCTTATTTGCTGAAAAGACTTACAGGAAACAATTACTCAGTGGACAAAAGCTCCAACCTGCATTGAATTAAACCTGCAAATGTTGTTTGGTAGCTAAAATCATTTGTCAATTCCCAACTAGACATAGACCGGTTTCAAACTTGTTATGGTCTCATTAGTATGCCATAAATAATGGAAAAGACAAATAATAATAGCAAACCAGGTTAGCCTATACAGACTAAGCAAGACAGACATAGTGAGTGATAAGTGTATCCCTCTGATGGTCAGTGCTACTACCCGTCAGACATCATTGATGTCTTAGTGACTGATAGCGATCTGCAAAGCAGGTACCAAGAGCTGTGACTTCTATCCCTGGCGGGCCAAACTATATACTGAATAATAAGACTTACAGGAAACAACTACTCAGCGGACAAAAGCACCAACCTGCATTGAATGAAATTTGCAAGTCTTGTTTGGTAGCTAAAATTATTTGTCAATTCCTCACTACACATAGACCGGTTTCGAATTTGTTATGTCCTCGTCAGTATGCAGGTCGGAGCTTTTGTCCGCTGAGTAGTTGTTTTCTGTAAGTCTTATTCAATATATAGTTTAGCTCACCAGGGTTAGAGGTCGCAGCTCTTGGTACTTGCTTTGCAGTTCGCTATCCGTCACTAAGACATCAATGATGTCTGACAGGTAGTAGCACTGACCACTAGAGGGATACACTTATCACTCACTATGTCTGTCTTGCTTAGTCTGCTTTAGGCTAGCCTGGATTGCTATTATTATTTGTCTTTTCCATTACTCATGGCATACTGACGCGAACATAACAAGTTCGAAAGCGATCTATGTCTAGTGAGGAACTAACAAATGATTTTACTTACAAAACAAGACTTGCAAGTTTAATTCTATGCAAGTCGGGGCTTGTGTCCTTTGAGTAGTTGTTTCCTGTAAGTCTTATTCAATATAAAGTTTAGCCCACCATGGTTAGAGGTCACAGCTTTTTGTACCTGCTATGCAGGTCGCTATCAGGCAATCTTATTTGTCAATGCTGGTGGTCACATTTTAAGTCTTAACGGACTTAGGGATGGAAATCTTTAATGATTGCGGACGAATATATCGCCGATTCCGTTCAAAGCAAAGTTTCTATATCGCAGAAAATTGTTGCAGATATGGAGCCGTAAGCACAGTCAAGTTTAATATCTTCAAATCTTACTTTCTTAAGATGACCTGTTCCTTAGTTAAATTTTAATAACTAATTATCATTCTTGTGAAATGATTGTAAATATTAAAATGTAAATAAAATTTGTATTTCATCGATTTTTTATCACGGTGCAGAAAATTTTCTTCCCATACTAGTACGGAAAGTAGCTTTTCCCACACAGGGTAACGCAAAAGGTCATATTCTACACTGCTTCGCATGTTAGAAAATACCGGACTTTCTACACAGTCGTAGAAAAATTATATTCTTCGATAGAGCAACCTTTTGAGTTGCCGATATTGGATGAAATATCGGCAACTGTTAAATCTCTCGCTTTAATTTTCCTCAATTTATTTTATGGGGCTATCACAAAAGTAGGGTGTCTTGAATTGGCAACAAAATTTGAGGTATTTAAAAGTTCGAATAATATGGGGGTTTGACAAAATTTTCAGGTTAGAGGTGCCAATGATTACACAAGCACTGATGAGCTTATGTCCTGACGTTGGTGATTCGCCTTGGTAGCGGATATAGGCCTACGTGATATAAGCGATTAAAAATAAAACTTTCGAACAAATTCCAAAATAATCTTGTTGAACCAAAATGTTATCACTTAAGTATTTAATTTTTATAAGACCTATTTACAAAATTTTCATCTAAATTCTTTCTATTACTGGTTGTTGCAATTTTAATGCCACCTAGTAGATTATTACCATGAATTCTACTTAGCATTCGACAACAGAGTGTATTTATCAGACTTCTCGTCAGTATGGTGTATTAACTTTCATTAAATTCAACGAAATAATGAAAACTGTTTAATTTAGCATAGAATATCTGTATGTCACGCTCTATTCTGCATTCAATTATTTTAAAATTTATGAATTATTTGTAAAAATAATGAATCTTTGCTCTAACAAACGTTGTATACCTAAAATGTGAACCTATACACGGGCCTGGCGATTATGCTGTTGCGCTGCTTGATAGATTTCAACAAGGATTACTATTTACCTAAAAAACGAATTTTATGAATAAACTATTTAAAAGAGTATATTTTGTTTTAAAAAAATGATCGGTATATAATACAGATATATTTTTTTGTTTTAGATAGAATTTGATCTACGAATTACGTATTTTTTTGATCACTAACAACTTTTGTCCGGTCATCTTATGTCAATTGATGTAATAATAAACACTTAACCATTTACTTTATGTGAAATACAATTATTATTTAATGAAATCTAATGAAACTATTGAGAATGAAGACCTTGGCCACGAGTATGCACCATATTCTTTGTGATACTAATAATAAGTGCAAAAATATCATTATGTTGTTTCCCACACTTTTATCTGAGAGATAAAATAACACATTATAATAATAATCATAAGTATTCAGAATCTTGAAAAAACTGTTGTACCTACATATCTCATGATTGATCTGACTATAAATGTATTTTTTTCTAAGTAATTTAGGTAATTATTTATTTATATATACATTGATTTTTTAAAAACACCCAGACACGCCAACTTCATATACGAGGGGAACATCTTTTGCAATAAAACTCACCTATAAATCGTTTCATTCTTTCGCTCTGTGACCAAAACTTCTAAAATTTTAAATGACATGATAGCGCAAGTGATAACTCATTTGACAGGTCTTCTTCCCCTGAATACCACAAAAGAAAATTTTTGAAATTCTATCGATTTGTTTTTAAGATATTCAACATTCAAGATGCAAAAGCGCTCTCTATTTATTCAGTTAGAAAAAAAGTTCAGATAATTATTTTCCTAGCATTTCTAATGGATGGTTAGAGGAATGTATTCAAAACAAAAAAAAATAAAAAATTATGAAACACAATTTTTTGCAGTTTTTTTTAAGCTGTAGTCATACTAAAATTATTTCTGACAAAAGCAATCTTATCTTCAGTTAAGCTAAAATCACAGTGTCATCTAGTACGAAATTCTGTTTAGAGGTTTAATTCTCAACAATGGTTCACACAATTGCAGAGGGTTGAAATAATCACCCTTTTTTACAAACTAATGAGTGCAGCAACCGTACAGCAAATTTATACAATGAACAACATCTGAATAAACATGTGGATATAAAATAGGTCTTGGAGTGGAGAAGTTCCGATAAACTGGATCAGACATGGGACCTGAACGTGAATTCCGGCAAATGAAGTTGTTAAGGTTGCAATTGTAGGACAAATTGCTGCAAACCAACTTTGAGCACGAAAAATTTGGTTACTGTTACTAACATCGGTAGAACGAATATTCATCAAATCTTGAACCATTATAAATTTCACTTTTTCAAAATTCAGTTAGTACACGAATTGAATGAAAATGATTTTGATCGACGACAGGAGTTTTGCTAAGGTATGACTGCACGAATAGCTGCTGATAGGAATTTTCATTTTAACATTTATTTTTCTGACGAATATACATTTTTCTTAAACTCAACTATAAATCGTCACAACTGTCGTTACTAGTCGGATGCTAATCCAAGAGCCTTCCACAAGTCCACAATCAAACGTCTAAAAAATTGAATGTCTGGGTCAGTATTTTTGAGGAGATTCTGATTGGACCCATTATTCTTAATGGTAATCTGTCAAGCGAAACGTATTTGGACTTACTGGAAGATCATTTTCATCGATTATGACTTGACGGAGCCCCTCCACATCATGCACGAGCTGTAAAAAGTGATGTGCTCGCTATATACACAAATTATTAATTAAGTAGCATAATTGTAAACTATAAAGTGCCCCATCGGATTATTTTTTCGTTTAAGGTAAGCTATTTAAATAATTATTAAAAATAGTAGAAAAATTTTAAATTGCTTTATATTTTAGTCATTGCATTGAAAAAAGTGGAAAAGAGCCACCGAAACGTTTGTGAAATGTGTTTATGAATAAACAAACGATTTAGATTTTCATTCATATCTATCATTAAAGAACCAAAATCCCAAGAACACAATTGCTATAAAAAAATATAAATAAGGTTCAAGAAGTCAAAAAGAAAAACAACTTTCTTTCAAACAATATATATATATATATATATATATATATATATATATATATATATATATATATATATATATATATATATATATATATATTGCATTTTTCCACCGTGCAATTTTTTCTTTTTGCGGGAGTACCCGATAATTCTTTATTTTTTACGAATGTAATTAAACCCGCGTCTAACTTATTCTCTGTATTTATTCATTTTCCTGGGTCCGGAATCCCACGCAGGTTGCTATAGTTGCCCACGTGTGCGATCCTTGGATGTTGCTCTCAAACCATAAGAGTCTTCCAAGTGAAGCCACAAAGGTGCGACTGGCTTCACTTGCTTTCCTTTAGTGTCTTTTTTGAGTTTTGTCCGTCATTTTAACTCAGCTACACCGTGCTGATGAAGACCAATTAGTCAGAAACACGTGTCCACGGTTTGCATCTTTCTGCCATTTGCAATTTTTGCATTTTTTCCACCGTGCAATTTTTTCTTTATGCGGGCGTAATTTTAATTCTATTTACATGTATACTGACGTATTCAATGTATTTTATTATAGCTTAAATGAACAAAGAAGTTTATTATTCTTATTATTATTATATAATATACTTTACGAAAATACATAATATGTCTTATTTGAACAAGGAAATTTTTTTTAAAATAGTTTTTTACAATGTATTTTAAATGTATAGGTATAGTCAATAAAATGTCAGTGAAAGTAGTTTAAGTTTTTATTAATTACTTATAAGAAGATCGTTTTCGTACATATGCAGAATTAAATTTCTGGTTATTTCCTTGAAGGTGGTTTCATCATATTTAGTAGCATTATATACGTCATGGAAATCTTCAATATCTTCATTAAAATCAGTTAAATCCATTAAATCTGATTCATACGTTAATTTCATTCTCCATATCATAATAGCCATAGTAAATCCTAATTGACAGTGTTGTTTCCAATCATTTTTTAAAACTTTGAAAGGGTATATTTCTTCGGCATTGAGGTTAAATTCTCTGATAGTTTCCGAAAGGCTGTTATGGTACACTTTTAAGTAATAATCTAGTTGGGCAAGCATTTCCTTGGATCCTCCTGAGTAAAAGCAGTATGCCAAATCACTAACTGGATTACCGGCTTTCGAAAGTTGAAAATCTAAGAACCTCATATCAGACAGTTTTCCGGATTCCTAAAATTGTATTACATAATCTCATTAGTAATGCAAAAATGTTCATTACACAAGTTAGGCTATGAAATGCATGCTTTAAGTGATACGTTGTACCAGTGACATATTTATTGTAATAAGACAAATAATCTCTGTACTATTTGAAGCCAATGCCAGAGGGCGACACTGCTTTCTTGGTTTTTCTTCATTAGTACTACTCATCCAAATTATTTGACAAACAGGGTGTCGCACTTAAATGTGATACAAGCCTGTAACTCCTTAATTTTTTTGGGCCAATTGAAAAAAAAATTGTTTAGAACGTAGTGTAACAAAAAGTCTATCTACGTGTGATACTGCTTTTTTATCAGTGCAATACACGGCCAACTGGATGCGTTTTTTAATGTCAAAAACTGCTAATTGCTATTAGCGATTTTTTCTTCAAAAAATTAATTACATATTCTTATTCAGCATCCACTGAAACATCTTATCACTAAGTTTCATCAAATTCGGATCATCTTCAGGCGAGTACTCTACGTTACATGCCTATAACTTGGTCAGATTTAAAAAAATATATTTTTGTGTAGTAAAAACTCAAAGAAGCTGTTTTATAATTTTATTATTAATAGTAAAATATGGATTATAAATTAAAATATCGATAAAATCATGAAGGTGTTGCATTAATAAAAAACCAGTATCACACGAGATACATTCTAAAAAATGTTTTTAATTGGTAAAAAATAAAAGAGTTATCGGTTTGTATCACATTTAAGCGCGACATCCTGTATTTATTGAAACAAAAATGTAATTTATTATTATCTAATAAAATATTAGAGAATAATATCGATGCAGTAAGAAGGATATTTTAGTGTCGACCCTGGTATTGTCCATACTCATTCGTGATATTTGCTGGCACAATTAGAACAAGGAGATTATAATAAATATGTCACTTGTTATGCAGTATGCATATTGAATTATTAGACATTGTACATTGAAGGAAGACTGAAAATTGGAATCGCATAGAGGGTAATGTGCACCGTTCACCGCATGAGAGCTAGATGAAAAATAAATTCTCTGCTATTTTAAGCTTACGCTGAAAAGCGACGGCTTGCCTGCCTCTGGTTTATATTATAACGTCGCCATTTAAGAGACTCATATTTAATTATTCAGTACAAAACCTGTTATCAAGAATTAACTGGAAAATTCTTTGTAAGTGTTTTCTACTTACCAGAGAAATTTATCAAATAAAACAATACACAGAGTGTTTACAAATTCACACATACGGAAATAGTCTGACAATATCAAAGAGATTTGAATAGAACATTTACGACTTTTTGTTTAGATGAATACTTTTCTAGTTAAAATTTTTGCAAAACAAGCGAAAGACTGTCTTTATTTTTCATTTCCAATGTACGATTCAAATAATTACAACATTTGTTCAAAATATCCGCCATCTGCTGCTAAGACGGCCCAGCAAGTCGCTACATTGTACGAACAGAGTTTCTTATCATCTTCGGTGTTATTTCCTGCACTGCCTAAAATATGCGCTCTCGCAATACATTTAAGTTAGTCTCTGGTTTTCTATATACTAAAGACTTTAGGTGATCCCACAAAAAAGTCTCCTGGCGTTAAGTCTGGTGACCGAGGCGACCAGGTAATTAGACCGCTTCTGTCGATCCAGTGATTAGGAAAAGTTGCTGAGATATTCCCACTAATATTCTTTTAAATTTGTCTAAACTTGTTATGAATTGATTATTTTGTAATTTGTCTACAACATACATGCATTTTAAAATTTATTCTGTAATATTTTTTAAAAATTATTCAAAATAGATGCAGAAGAGCATTCGTCTAATTGTAAATACAAAACTAAAGGTTTTATTTTCTTTATTCTCTTTCGTATTTTATTTATACTTTCAATTTATATTCTTAAAATTACTTCTATAATTGTTCTTGTTTTTGCAAAACAATACAATAACTTCTATACGAAATTCAATATGTTTTATGCTTGCAATATTATAACAGTTTTTCACTTATCTTTCGACATCACGAGGAAATGAATAAAACTATTCATTACTAAAATAACTTTTATTTTACACCCTTTACATGAACAGACCACTCCTCCTCTTTTCTTATCGCTCCCCATTTTAAAATAAACTGATAACATACACGCCGCTCTAGCGGCCACTACTACACTGATGCTTTTCATTATAACGGGTCAATTTAACCGCTCTTGAAGTTTCCCCGGCGCGGCAGCGAGGCCTTGCAATAAGGAGAAATATCCTACTGGTTATACTGTGTAGGTACTTTGTGTAATATTCGTTTGAGTTCAATAAAGACCGGGTAGTAATTTTCTGTACATTCTGGTTGATTTCTTAGTTTGCCGTTAAAGGTTACTTTTACCATCCTAAGAGTACAAACAGTCAATAATATTTTTTGTTTATAACTACAATAATTTTACTGCAAATATTTATAGTCCTTTCATATATATTATGTGACAATGAATTACAAACTTTGATGAAAACAACTATAATTCTCATCAAGCAATGATGTCGTAAAATAATAAACGCGTTTTCTTTCCGTGTGTCTTTATTCGAAAACAATTGCCGGTCGGTATCCCCTCTTACTGTAGAGTTACATATTATGTCCTAATATAAATGAGTTAGTTATTCTATTAGAGTAAAATTATAGGTGACGAAATGGTTTCTACTCATAGGATATATAAAATAATCTAAATTTATCTGATAAATGAGACAAAATTAACGTGTGATCTATTTATATATCAATTATATCATTGAATTTTATTAGTACTGAAGTAGGTAGTGGAAATTTATCCTGCTTAAGATGAGAATTTATCTTTGAAATCTAAAGGGCCCCTACTTGATTTTAAAAACTTTTATGACTTCAAGTATTCGACATTACAAAAATAGTAATTTCATGCAAATTGTTAAGAATTTTTTCTTTGGTTTTAATACGTTTATTTTGTCTACAATGATTATAATTTAAAAAAAATCTTACATCATATTTAAACATCATGTTATTACTCCAACAATCACCATGTAAAATAACTGAATAATTTCCTACATAATTATTACTGTTTTGAAATATTTTTGTTCCATTTCCAACATAGTATTTATATTTTTGTATAACGTCATCATCTTCTCCTGGTTGAAGACTTTCTAAACAAAGTTCGTGAATAATGTCTATTCCTTGTGAGAAAGCTTCTCTTTCCGTCAAATCCAAATATACATCTGCGAATCCTTTCGATAATTCTGCATATCCTTCTGGATTCAGCATTCTGTATGCAAAGGATAGTGCATGATATTTTCCATACTGCTTAAATATGTATTCCAAATGATCTCTGTCAAATGTTTTCGTTTTGGGAATTGTTACAAAATTTTTAAATTTTATGTTTTCTAACACTATTTTTTTCAAAACCATCTTCACTAGATGCTCCAAAGCATTTGACTACTTTATCAAAACGTTTTTCTAAAAGTATTACTTTTTGAAATTGTTGAAAACATGGCAATACCTTGGTGTAGAAATATATTTCATTCAGGAATACATCTCTGATGGGGTTTGACTTTCTTGTAAATTCGTTGGAAAATGCCTGCTTAACAACAAGATTGAAAGTTCTTCCACTATTTTTGTCTTGCAATGAGACATAACACATTTCTCCTAAAAAAGCCTTCACCTTTCTTATTTGGATCATGGACACTTATTGAATATTTTTTAATATCATCATTTAGAACTTCTTTTTATTAAATCGTATACTTTCGCAGGCACTTTATCCATTGTCACAATTACTTATGTGGCACCGTTTGAGAGATTTTACATTTATACTAATCAATAAAATAGGTAAAAAATTACCTAAATGATAATATCAAGGTCAACACGCAAAATATGGGAATCAAGATTTAATTATCTATTAGTTGTTAAGCTGATTATTATTTTAGTTAATCAGTTATGTTACAACATTTGAGGCAAACCTTATTAGAGTTAAATAATTTTTAAGCAGTTAGATATAATAAATTCTTGGTAACTTTAAAGTTAGCGACCAATTTTCAGTTTTCCCACTTCTATACGCATATTTTTAGATAACTTTCTATTTATATGGACTAATATGGAGCTTATAATTATAATGGTTTATGGCGGCCAACCAAAATATTAAACAAGTATAATACACCTACCTGCAACCAAATTTTGGAGACGTTTGTGATTATAAAATCAAAGTATAATAATTGGGGAGATTATAATAATAGGTACGATACTTATGCTGATCTGATGCTAATACTAATGTATTAATATGGATAATGTTCTATCAATCTCACAAATTAGTAAAGGCATTTACTACATAGGTAGTTTAGGTAAAGAGATTAAAGCTCCTGATAGGTTAAATGGTAATAATCCAGCGACCCACAACATTTCTGTATGCAAGTATTTGCAGGGAGGAAATTCTTTCAGAAGTATCTTGATGGTGATCTCAGGTGCCTAAAAAACTTGGGTGTTTTCCATCTATCCCTAACTTTTTCCATAATGATGTCATTCAAAGTGGCTGCCTTCGTCTAATATGCAATAGCCTTACGTGTTATATTTTATGAAAACAATTCATCGTGTAAAACTTTCCTTAAAACAAAAATCGTTATTAATAAAATTTTCAACAAATCTGATTTTAAAACTGACGTAGTTTTCCACGAAACACCAAAACACTATATACTGATTCAACTCGGTGAACCGTGACCCACTAACCAATAAAGCGGGCTACCTGGGATTGACTTTCTGTCACTATTCATACCATTTTTACACTTTGCGATTTCCAAGCTTTCAAATGCATCCAGCTGTCTAGTACTTGTTACATTCCTAATTAATCTTAAATTGCTAATATCTATTTTATGGTTGTTCTCAAACGCATGTTGGACAACACTAGACTTATCTGTTATACCATATTTGAAATGGGCTATATGCTCTTTGAATCTAGTTTGAATTGATCGTCTAGTCTGTCCAACATATTTTTGATTACAGTCCTTACAGCTAATTTCGTAAATCCCCAACTTTTCGTTTGTTTCAATTTTGTCTTTTGGACTACCTAAAAGTTGTTGTAGTTTGTTTCCCGATGAATGAACCACTGTCATACCTACATCTTTAAAAATCTTACCAATACCACGGGTGAATCGAAGATCGAATGGAATCGATGCAAATTTCGGATTTTCTCTTTCATTTTGCTTTATTTTCTTTTTTTCTGTATTTCCGTCATTTATCGATTGTGTCCGAATTTCTGCTGTATTATCTTATCCGTCAATTGCCTACGAATACTTACGATTCCAAACAGCCAGAGATATTCGAGAAACATCGCGTCTCACCTGTAAATTCGGGTTATTTATTTAACCATGAACATCAGGAATATTCGGTTGTCATTATCTATTGTAGACGTAGTCCAAGAGCTTAGGATGGAATCCCATCTCAGCTATAGTTTATGTAAATACTAGTAAGGTCGTCAGTCCATGATCTCAGGTTATGACATTACCCCGTACACGCGACACGGCACGAATGAGGTTTTAAGTCCATGATCTTAGATTGGAATCTCATAGAGTGCCCAAGGCTGTAATGTATTATCCGATCCATTAGACATCTGTACTCACTCATTATAAGTAGTAAAACAGAGAGACTCGATGTGATACCCTATCACTTTCATCTAAATTAACTTTGTGCATTTGAAATACTCACACATTTCTCTGGTCTAGTTAATTCAAGGGACAGTTTACCCTAAAAAACGAATTAATTAACTAAAACCTTAGTACTATATAATTAGATTAGCATCGGGAATACACAGTTGTCATCATTTATTGTAGACGTAAAGATAGGATTTTAAGTCCATGATCTTAAGTTGAAATCCTATCTCAGCCATAGTTTAGAGTACCAGGAGGGTCTTAAGTTCATGATCTTGGGTTGGGGCTTTAACAGGTACACGCGTCGCGGTACAAGTGAGGTTTTAAGTTAGGTTGAAATCCCATGAAATACCCCTAAATATTTTAGCCGTTCCGTCCGACCCACGTAGTCACTCATCCCTAATAAGGGACAGCAGTAGATAATCTAAAGAGATAGCACACTTATTATTAAATATGATTTGAACGAAACAACTACTCAGCGGGCAAATACCCCGACCTGCATTGGATTACACATTCAAATCATGATAGATCGATAGCCAATATCATTTGTGAATTCCTAACCAGACATAGACCGGTTTTGAACTTATTTGTTCTCCTCAGTATGCCATAGGTTATGGAACAAACAAATGATAGTCATATATTGACTAAGGTAAATTGAGTAGTGGTGAGAGGTATGTGAAACCTCTCATATGATCCAAATGCTGCTATCCGACCGACATCATAGATGTCTCTGTGGCGGATAGCGACATGCGAAGCAAGTACCGAGAGCGGCGACCTCTAGCCCAGGTGGACTAAACTACTGTTATTAAATAAGATTTGAACGAAAATATTTATGTCAGTCGGATAGTAGCATTTAGACCATACGAGAAGTTTCCATACCTCTCACTACTACTCAGATAGCACACCCACGATTAGAAAGACATATATATCGCCTGTACCTAGACTGACATCCTGCCGTTGTATCACACATGTACCCCGTAACCACTGGCACCTGAATATCGTACTACCCGTAGTAGTAAATGGTTTCCATAACTTAGCGTTATTTGATATCACCAAAAAGCTTGATTTTGTAAAAGCTTATAGTAATCATTGGAATATTGCCTGCTTATAATAATACAGAAGTAGTAGTTTCAGTAACTTAACTGTATGTGATATAATTACTCACCGTTCTTGCATTATTATAACCACTTACTTGCTTGGTTCCTGGGTTGCTTACTTGTAACTATAGGTTAATATCGACGTTGCATAGTAACATAACTGTTGTTCGATTTTTATATTTCTTTTTGTTGTTGTGAAGCTGTGTCCAATAAAATAGAGTAAGTGATTTTGAACTTCTGTCTTTTATAGAAAGCAAGGGTATAAGTGATAAATCTGGTTATAAACCAAGAATCATTTTTGGTAGGCAAAGTTGTCCATTTCTACGAAACCGACAACCATACACACCAACCCCTGGACACACCTTATCTTCACTAAGTTAACCCCGCTTCTATCATAGTGCTGATAGAATAAAGTGATGTTCCAACACTTTAAAACAAGAACTGGCGCTTGAAACCGTACCGAAATAAAAAGTCAAAGTACCAAAGTTCATAGAGTACCAAAGTGACAATTCCACTCTTGCCCAGATAGACAAGGTACAAGAAGAAAGAAGTAGTGTCACAGTAGGTAAAACATGCATATTCCCAATAATACAGATATATTTGTTTAAATTATAATATGACAAAATCTCAAAGGGAATTTAGACGCCGTTATCCAAATCGACCTCTTCTCGCGAAGGTAACATTTAAAAATATATACAGTGAGGTCCTAAAGAGATCCCTACTGCTATTTTTTGAGCCTTTTGAAATTTTTTATTGAAAAATGTGGGCGATATTCCTAGACAAGTAGTTTTTGAGCATAAACTCCATTATCGCTATTACAATATCGCGTCTAGCCGCCATATTGGATTTTTCTAGGGCCGTGGTACAGATGTGTGTTGCATATCAAATTAAAGGTCTTTATGTAGCCAATATCGCTCTAAAATTTCATGATGATTCCTCAAAGCGTATGGAATTCGCGGCTTAATCATAATTGTGTATGAAAAAATGATTAGGCCAACAATTCCACACGCCTCACAGTGGACGGAAACGCCAAAAGCTGGCCAAAATTTAAAAAATGAAGATTTTTTTGAAATGGAAACGTTTTAAATCGTTGTAGTGGTACCCCTAGCATTAGAAACGACCCTTAATACCGGTCCGGGTTCACTACCTGAGCGAGGAAATTACTTATTGTGCGACCGTGCAGCGCGTCACTTCAGCAGCTCGCAACACTTCAAAAAATCGATAAATTTTGTCTGCAGCGTAAAAATTCTCAAAGTGCAGTTTTCTGTGTCATAAAAATGGATTCTGCATTAGAAAGTAAGTACAATTAAAATATCTCAGTATCAGATCAGTTTATTTATATGGTAATTAGTAAATAATTATCGAAGTGGAGTGCATTTTTGTACATGCAACGATTCATAAACTCCACAAAAAAAGCCATAAGTTACGCGGTTGGTGATGGTTGGTCTTGAAACTTATTAGAATGTGTTCAATGAACATTTTTTCGAAAGTGTATAAAAAATTAGCTGCATCTTTTTGCATCTTTGCGAGATATTGACCAAATTGTGCGCAAATGCACGGATGCATGCACATTCGTGCACCATAAAGTGGGCTCCTTTTGAATGCGTTCTCATGAAATGAGAACGTCATGCGTTCTCAACTCATGCGTTCAAAGTCATTACACATTTTTATTCCATTCCCCAGATCCTAATTTTCCCGAAACAAATGAAACACATGAATTCGCTTCAGTTCAATAATAATTTTTGACCTATGTATATATTTTTGACCGTAATTTTTTTTGAAATTTTCTATGGGATTCTTCATCAGCGACCCAAAAAAACTGTATACAAAGTTTTGTAAAAATGCAGCGACAATTGGCAATTTTTGGTATGTTTTGGGGGATTTCATGGCAGCCATTTTGTTTTTTTCAAAATTCAATTTCGGATTCTTGATCAGCGACACAAA
Organism: Rhamnusium bicolor; assembly: GCA_029963845.1. Classification (NCBI taxonomy): domain Eukaryota; kingdom Metazoa; phylum Arthropoda; class Insecta; order Coleoptera; family Cerambycidae; genus Rhamnusium; species Rhamnusium bicolor. Next base: position 27,988 of record JANEYF010001757.1, read on the forward strand.
AAACCCCTGTATGCACAATTTCAGTAAAATAGCTCAATGCCTTTATATTTTGGCCAGCTTTTCGGCGTTTCCGTCCATTCTGCGCCTTGAAGAATCATCAATAAATTTTAGAGAGACATTAGCGAGATAAATGCCTTTAATTTGATATGCAATACACCCCTTTGCCACGCTGAAAAATCCAAAATGACGGCCAGGCGTCATACTGGATTTTTCTACAGCATGATATAGGGGTGTATTGTATGTCAAATTATAGGCATTTAGGTCGCTAATGTCTCTCTGAAATTTCATTAAGATTCCTTGGAGAGTATGGAATTGGCGGCCTAATCATTCTTGCTTATAAAAAAATGATTAGGCCTCCAATCCCATATGATTTGAGGAATCATCATGAAATTTTAGAGCGACATTGGTGACATAGAGACCAATGCAACACACCCCTGTTAGAAAAATCTAATATGGCAGCTAGAAGACATATTGTAATAATGATATTCGAGTTTACGCTGACAAAGTATTTCACATGCCTGTGAATATCGCTCTCAAATTTCAATAAAAAAATTCTAAATATCTTAAAAATTAGCAGGGGGAGGTGACTTTAGTACCTTACTGTATAATAAATTTAGACAAAAGGAAACGAGAGACATAGCGTGTTTTATTAACTGATGAATTGGATATTTTGCTTTACTTTAAGAACAGACAAGAGCTTCTACTACAAGAGCTTCTACTAGGAATGCTGCAAGACAATTCAATATATCCCAATCAAGTGTTTCAAAAACTTAAAAAAAAACGTAAGTTAAAACTATATCACATTTTGCCAACTCAGAAAATTTATCCAAATGATTTAAACCGTATGATGCTATTTTGTGAGCAAATGCTTGAAAGGTTAAATGAAGACAACAATTTCATTAGAAATATTTGCTGGACTGAAGAGTCAACATTTTCTACATCTGGATTAGTTAATAGAAAAAATAGTCATATATGGGCTACCAAAAATCATCATATTACTATGGCTATTAAGAAGCAGGGCCGTCTTCATTCAGTTAATGTGTGGCGGTGGCACGGAATTGATCACATTCAAAGTCTTGGCTCTGATTTTATTGATGTAATATTGACAGGTAACACTTATTTAAACTTATTGGAAACACAGATACGTGTTATTCTAAACAGTTTTTCAGCTCTACAAAGGGAAATATTTATTTGGACGCAAGATGGTGCACCAGTCCATAATACAAACTTTGTAAAAACACATATAAACAATAGATATCCAGTTTGGATTGGAAATTCTGGACTAATATTATGGCCAGCGAGAAGTCCTGATTTAAACCCTCTTAATTTCAATCTTTGAGATACCCTTAAAAATAGAATTTATAAAAATGCAGAAGTGGTTTACAGAGGATTTAAAAACTGAAGAAATGAAATAAATGTAACAAATCAATAATGCGGTGTTTAACATGTGTATCGTAATTTTATTAAACGATATAATACGCGCATTGCACATAATGGTTGTTTAGTTGAGGCTGTCTTTTAATCTAATAGTAGCTTTTTGTCCTTATCATTGTTAAGTTTGTTAAATTCGTTGTTAAATATAAATTTTATAATTCCTTAGGTAGGTAATAACTTGAGACTGGCAGACAAATGTATTTCTTTTTTTGTAAATAACTACTGTTACAATTTCAGCTTCAATATATTTTTCTGCTTTGACAGACTTGTCAGCAATTGTTTGCATTAATAGAAAATATTATTAAAAGCAACCTAATATGAGGACTTTTTTGTCTGTTGCGTATTTGTTCTCAAAATAAGGTGTAACTATTATACAGGGTGTCCCATACTTTGGCACCTTCTTTCAAGGGGGTGATAGAACTATAAAAAAATACGTTGAGTTATATATGAGATATATAGACCACTATTTACCTTAAATCAGTTCACAAGAGGGCTACAACTCCATAAAAAGGGTAGTTTAGGTTAGGTTATAGTGAGTGGGTCCTTAAAAAGGGTAAGTACAACATAGTTATTTACCAATAAGTTCGAAATGAATTAAGTTGGAAAAATTTAATTTGGACCATTCATTTCATAATGTTACATATTTTGTAAAATTTTTATCTAAAATCATGATTTGTTGGGGTAGTTACAGAGGATGTAGGGGTGAATTTTCGCCCTAATTTTTGCTCATGTTTTTTAGAAATTTAAAACGGAAAAAGGTACCAGTGTTAAACATTGCATAAAAAAGTTGCATTTACGAAATTTTGATAGGAGCCATCGTTTTGGACTTATTTGTATTTTAATATTGACATACATAAATGGATAGGAAACTACATACTTCTACATAAATAATTCCACAATATTCTGAACTATATTTTTTAGAACAATTTAACATATGGTTTTACGAAATGAAGCATGTAATTTATAAGGACAAAAAAAACGTTCTTTTTTTATTTAAAAATTTTCATAATTAATACTATTTTAAGTTTGTGTCTTAAATTTCAGGAGGTAATTAAGAAAAAAATATTTGATGTGGCCAGCACATAACTTTTTACGCTAGTTTACATCATCCCGATCTAAAAAAAATTATTCCAGTTTAATTCCTGTCTTACCCTAAACATTTTAAATAATTAATTTTTCAGTGTCCTTCGATACAGTCAATAATAATTCAGATCACTTTTTTTAATAATTTTTTTTATTGATGTATTGACATTTTTTAAACTAAATTAGACATTTGAAATGTCAGACTGACAAATTTATCTTAACCTCATTTTATGAAGGCAAATGTGTAAACAATTTTAGTTTACGTCAGCTTGATTTAAATATTTGGAAACTATTTTTTATCGGCTTGATGTATTAGACCAGATTTATAATCTTTTATCAATAAGTTTCATTTTGTAATCGAATACAAAAAAGTTTGGGTCCCGTGGACCTCCTTCAGTAGGCTCATTTTGCTCATCACCGAATTCGTCATTGTGTTTGCCCTTTAGAACATGTATACCAAATTTAGACGCATTGCCTCAAAAACTGTGGCTACTATGGTGATACGTAGATGCATACTACAGACATGCACAGGTTTTTTTTCTGAAGTTATAATTTTCCATATAATTGATTGAGATTCGTCCAGGAATGCAATAAAACGTTTTGAATTTTTTTTCCTGAATTGTACCTTTTTTCTTCTTTCGTTTATTATGTCTCTTCTGATGGTACCATATTCACCAAATTTAATGTATCACCTTAAATGTTGTTGAAGATCTTAATTATCATTCTCCCATTAGTATTTTTTGAATATGCACCCCCACACACACACGAACCGATATACATCATTCTAAAAATAGTCAAAATGGATTGAGGAGCATTCAAATCAATCAACATCTTGAGGTCGAAAAAAATCATGATTACTATACTTCCTTATATTAGTCCTGAGGTGTATTGGAACCCTTGATTTGAAGATAACACTGAAGTATTTTTCCACGAAATACCAAAACATCATATACTGCAATCGACGCGTGTTTCGTTAACCAAGCTAACATCATCTGGAGATGATTAAAACTTCATCAATTTTAATCTCTACTACGTCAGTGTTTTCCTTATATTAGGTATAAGAAACTTAGAACAAACAAAATCAATTTGTCTTAATGTTCCAAAATATTTTCAAAATGAAATGTACACGTTTAATCGTCGAAGTAAATATATATCCTCACTAACATTTCCCGAATTTCAACAATATTTCATTATAAAATTAGGCTAATAATATTAAACAAAGGCAACTGCCATAAAAAGAACTGAAAAATTTGCCAAACAGAAAGCTAAAGTTGTTTACTATTATGGTATTATAATTAGAAAATGGACAAAATTGCAATATTTAAATACAAATAAATCCAAAACCATAGCTTCTATCGACATTTAGTAAGAGGATCTTTTATATTCAGTTTTTAACACTGGTGCTTCTTTCCATTAAAATGTCTAAAAAAAATATAAGACAAAAAAGTTTTGGCGAAAATTCACCCCCATCCTAATTACTCTAATAAATCATGATATTTAGATAAAAGTTTGAAAAAATATGTAACATTATGAGATTAATAATAAGTAGTCCGAATTTAATTTTTGTAACTTAAGACATTTCGAATTTATTGGCATATAACTACGTTGTACCTACTTCCTTTAAGGGGTTGTAGCGCCCTTATGACCTGATTTAAGGCTAATGTTTATGTACAAATCTCAACTTATTTTTTTATAGTTCCATCACCTCTTTGTGGGGAAGGTACTTAATTATGGGACACCCTGTATATTTTTGGAATCAAAATGAAGCATTGTATCTAACTATTTTAAAATATACATAGCGTTCTATTAAAAAATCATAATTTCCGTCACACCTTATATATTTTATGCACAAGAGGATTTTTTTCTTCAATATTTTTTTGTTTTTCGCCCAAAGAGACTGAGTTTCTTGCACAGGACAGAAGGCTGCCAAAGTCGACAACAAAGTCTGAGTGGGTGTTTTTCATATATTTTTTCGATATCTATATTCCTTCACGAGTTATAATGAGGACTTTGTGGTTTTGTCAGTTTATACTTCACATATTTAGCATCTTTTCGATGTTTTAAAAATCTTTTTGTATTTGTAAATATATATTGAGTAACAGGCATCAAAAATTAACTACTGAATATCTAGACCAGATGCTAATAATTTACTGGTGCTCTAGAAATTATTAGTGTGCAGTGTTGGGTGTTCAGTTAAATATTTATTGCTCCTGTCATTTTGGATATTTAAAATCGCCAATTAAAAGGTATTATATCATTTATCATATCTTTATGTATGTGTCATCGCGGTGTCCTGGATCAGCCACTGGTTTTTACGTCATGTACTATTTACTCGCGGACCTTAATAATGATATGAGAACAACCCAATAATACTGAGTACTCCATAAGGAGAATACAGAAAAACAAATCGTTACTTAAAGTTTTTTTATTGTCTATACATTTATTATATAACTGAGCGATACGTTCTGATAGTACTTAGTGTTAGAGATTTTACATTAAATGAAGTTAAATTGTACCATACATAACAAATTGTTAATAATAATTGTCATCTGTTTATAAAAAGTTATTTTCACACATGTGCAAAATTAATTCTCTAGTCCTTTTCTTAAATGCAACCTCATCGTATTTAGCTGACATATATTTCTCGTTCAAATCCTCAAAATTTTCCTTAAAATCGCTGAAGTCTATTACATCTTCGTCATAGGTAGTTTTTATTTTCCACACAAAAAGGCCCATAATAAATCCTAAATGGCAATATTGTTTCCAATCATCTTTTAAAACACGGAATGGATATATATCGTCGGAATTAAGACCAAAATCTTTGAGAATTTCCTCAAGGCTGATATGATACACTTTTAAGTAATAATCTAATTCGTCAAGTATCTGCTTTGATGCACCGGAATACAAAAAATATGCCAAGTCGCTTACTGGATTTGCATCTTTCGAGAATTGAAAATCTAAGAACCTCACATCAGCCAACTTTCCAGATTCCTGCAATATAAAAAAATTCATAGCCATAGAATACATCACTTTCTTAATATTTTCTTCCAAAATTAAAGATGCCAATTTTCTCTTAAGTGAAATTTAAGTTTTTGTAATTTTTGAACACACTTTATAACAAATATAAAGTTTCTTAACGTGAATCGTATTTTTTAGGACAGCAAAAACTTTTGTGTAGAATAAGATTTTCTCAAAATGTTGAATTTTTTTGCAATTTCACCTCTTGTCAATCCCATCCACAGACATACTGTATACCACTATATTGGTCTTAGTCGGACTTTTAATTTAATATCAAACATATATACATATACAAGGTGTTCCAGTGACAGAGTAATGAAAGATAGAGCACACTGAACTGAGTTCAAAACATCCCCAAACTTACCATTGAATGTTAACCGTTTTTGAGTTTTTATGATTTTTGACTAAAACTGTAGTTGAACATATTTCTGGAACGGATTTAAGTGTTTGAATTAAATTTGGTACACATATTATACTCTTTTAGTTCAATCGAAACAATACTTGAGTTTGGAAAAATTCCTGGACTGGAATATTATTAAACGTTTAAAAAGTCAGTGGATCAGTGTATAAAATAATTTCATAATATTTGATGGTCCCTTTAAGTTTACTCTCCAATAAATTTTCAAAAATATTGCTTCACTAAATTTTAAATTCTATAAATTAGGCAATCAACTAATTAATGTCACTATTTTATTAATTTTACTTAAATACACTATACTAATTAAACATCCTCATTTTTTGGACAAGAAATACACATTTATTGAAAAATTAATGGTTCGTGCAGGGCTTGACTCGCTTAAAATTCCATGATTAAGTACATTTTAATTAAATTTTTTATTATATTATATTATACTGTATTATATAGTTTTAGTGAGAAATCATAAAACATATATCAAAAACGGTTAACAGAGAAAGAAAAACTATTCTATATCAAAGTAATCGATTATTCTTGAATTTTTATACTTGTCACCAGAAAAATATTACTTGGCATAATAAATTATTATTGTTTCAATAATATACCAATTGTAAACCAAGAGCAGATATATTTTTGAGTTTCATTAGCGTAAGTCTTTAAGTCAATATAATTTTGATTCTTTCGAAGTATAAGTATGTATTAAATATACTCTTAATAGTACACTCCTTTCGAGTACTGTTAACCGAGAGAGTAAGTATAAGAACACCTTAAGGTAAATTCTTATTTAAATGTTTTTCTTGACATAAGAATCCTACTCTTGGAATAAAACTACAAACAACTTTGCTGGAAGAATTATACATTCTATTAATCCAGTAACTGTTATCCTTGATTGAATACTTGCTAATCCTAATGTGAAGTGTTTTAATGTTGAACACGTTAATCGCGCAGTGGTGGGAGTGTGTGTGCTGTACTATCGAGCATGTTCATAGATGTTGATTATTATGAAATAATTTATACTTGTAAAGTTACACTTGAAAAAGAAGTATATGAACATTATGAACTGTGAAATAGAAGTTATTGAATCTGCGATGGAAGAGCTATTACCAAGTTGGGAATTGGAGTCCTTTATTTCAATATTAGAAGGTAAGTTTAATAATTCTGGTTTTACTGCATGCAAGCTATTTTAATTACGGTATACTTTACAAGAAATTTCAATTTCCTGCGTTAGTTTACATAGTTATGTAACAAAAATTAGGTGAAATACTTTAATAAGATAAAAAGACGAGATAGAAAACTACATTTGTGAAAAAAATTTCAAGCCAATCGTACATTCATAGGAATTTATTTTTAAAACTTGATGATGCATTAAACGTGCAAATTATTTAAAAACTTCTCTACTTTATATATTACTTTTCGAATGAGGATTATATGAAGTTTTAAGAACTATATTTTACTTCCATAAATAATACAAAAATACTAGGTACAGGTAGAGCGTCCATTGTTTTCAAATTAAAGAGATACATGGTGTTTCGAAAAACATGTGCCTTCTCTTAAACGGAGATTCAACACTAAAAAATAAGACAAATATACCTAATTCCTATCAACATAGATTCATTTTTGCTTCGTTTCTGAGATATTGAAGTTTTATTTTTCTTTGCGTTAACTTAAAAAATATATACGCTACGGATTTTTTTAGTTTTTGATGGCCCAATGATGTAGAAAGTATATTGCCGAAAAAATATCACCTCTTGACGTTTTTAGATATCGTCATCGTGTAGAAGATAAATGCAATTTTTAAAGTCTTTTTAAGTCTATTAAAAAATAATAATAATAATCCTATTAAGTACCCTATATAAAAAAATTGCATTTATCTCTTACACGAAACCTAAATCTAACAAAAATCAAGAGGTGACTTCTTTTCAGCAATTATCTGTCTATATAACTGTGCCATCTAAAACTAAAGAAGTCAGTGGTGTATATATTTTCTTTACAAAATTAACCGAAATAATAAATAACAATAAAACTTCAACATTCTGCATTTCAATTACGAAACAACAATGGACCCATGTTGGTAATAACTATTTGTCTTATTTTTTGAGTGAGAAATCTCCGCTTAAACAATGACACATGTTTCTTGAAATACATAAGTGAAGTTTCTAAAAAAAAAAAAAAATAATAATAAAATATCTCAAGAACTGTTGTTTTTGCATTATGCATATTATAGTTAAATCAGTAAACGGTCTCTACTAACATCCCTAGAAATAAATATAGTTTAAAAAAAATAAAAAACACACTTTTAAAGCACATCAAACTAAAAAGTGAAAAATAATTATTAATATTAACTGAAAACAATAATGAACGAAAAATACTAGTATTATTGTGAAAAAAGCGTGGTTTGCTTGATATACGAAAAATATGGCACAAAGCGCTTTTAAAGCACATCAGACTTAAAAGTGAAAAATAATTATTAATATTAACTGAAAACAATAATGAACGAAAAATACTAGTATTATTGTGAAAAAAAGCGTGGTTTGCTTGATATACGAAAAATATGGCACAAAGCGCCCCACGGTTTTTTCACAATAATACTAGTATTTTTCGTTCATTATTGTTTTCAGTTTATATTAATAATTATTTTTCACTTTTAAGTCTGATGTGCTTTAAAAGCGTGTTTTTTAGTTTTTTTCAACTATATTTATTTTTCACTTTTTAGTTTGATGTGCTATGAAAGCGTGTTTTTTTAGTTTTTTTAAACTATATTTATATTGGTTATTGATGCTGATATTATAACATATTACGATCCAAAAGATACTTCTGAAAAAAAAAATATATTTTTTTTCAGCCATAGACGAGATTTGAACTCACGCCCGAGGAGTCCGTCGTTTCGCGTCGACTAAGACTTGTGCCTTAGCCCGCTCGGCCATCGAACGAACTGAGAATCACGGAATGTACTAACAGTAATAAGCCACTTGTTCTCACGCAGAGGATACGTGAGGAAAGGAAATTATTTAATTCTGGCGATCGTGATCAGGATAATGATATAAACTTATTGTATTATTGCCGGTTCTTCGTAAGTGTACAAAGTTTCAATTAAATCTGTCCGTTTAAAGTGGGTCAAAATCGAGTCCAAAGAGTCGGTTACAAACAAACAAACAAACATACAAGTGAAGCTAATAAAAGCGTGTTAAAAAATACGGCGACTTACCAGTCATGCACCTTGATGTGTACCTATATATAACATTTATTAATCAATGACTTTCTGAAGTCATTGATATTAATTTATTATCACTGTAGGATTAAAGTTCTTTGTTCTTGCCAAAAATGCTAAGCTAACATTTTAATTATTATGTATTTTAGCTGCCTATTTACAGTTTGTATATATGCATGGAAATTTTGTGAATATTCATATGGGCTTAAAAATTTCATATGTCCAAACCTTGTTATGCCATATCTGTTTGAAAGTTCGAGCATACTTTTCTTTATATGTATTATATACAATGATTTGTTTAAATTATTTATACTTTAATAACATAAATAATTGTTTTCTAGGTCAAGAAAATTTTAACTAACGTTGGACAATTTTTCTGAAAATTTCAGAAGGACAGATTATAGAATTTATTCCTCAAATCGGAAAGAGAATAAAATTCATAAAACACTTGAAAGCACATAAAAAAATAATGATCCTTCCTGTGGTAAATTTGAAGTCTCATATACAGTGTGTTCACGAATGGACTTATACTTGTAAAATTTTTTGTCTTTGGTTTCTTAATAAAACGTCAAAAACATTTATTAAATAAAAATTTCAACGCCCTGTATGTCAGAAACTAAGCGCTTATGAGAAAGTGCTCATAGCACAAAAAATCAATCGACTATTCAATTTTTGGTATTTAAAACGGTTTCACCCTGTATAATCACAAGTAGGCTTTAATTAATTTATATTGTTTCGGCATTTCGTGATTTAAAAACAAAAAATTAATGAAAAACGGCAGAATTATTTATGCAAATAGTTTATAAATACAGTCAATAACTACAGACAAAATATTACTTACATCATACTTAAACATCATATTATTACTCCAACAATCACCATGTAAAATAACTGAATAATCTCCTTCATATCTATTATTATAAAAAAAATTTTCGATACCATCTTCAATACAACGGTTATATTTTTGCATAATTTCATCATCTTTTCCTGGTTGAAGACTAGTTAAACATAGTTTTAAAGTTTCCACAAGTACATCCCGAAAAAGATTTTATGTCAATCAACTGAAGATGTATATCTTTCAGTTCTTTTGCTAGTTTGAAATATTCTTCTGGATTCGACGCTCGACATGCAAATGATAGTGCATGGAATTTGCCATATTCTTTTAGTATAAATTCGACATGTTCTTTATCAAACGTTGCTCTTTTGTCAAACAATTCAAAATTCAGAAATTTTATGTTTTCCAAAACTATTTTTTCTAAACGGTTGTCTGATGTTGTTGTAAAGCATTTGGCTATTTTATTAAAACCACTCGTAGGTGGTAATACCTTTTGTAATTCTTGCATGCACGGCCATATTTTGGTGTAGAAGTATATTTCGTTCATAAATATGTCTCTTATGGGGTATGCTGCTCTAAGGAAGTCATTGTCGATGGCTTGTTTGACGACAAAGTTAAGTATCTTTTCACTGTTTTTTTCTTGCAGTGTTACAAAGCACATTTGTCCCATAAAGCCTTCACCTTTTTTATTTGGACCATGGACGCTAATTAAAAAATTTTTAATGTCCCTATTTACCACTTTGTTTATTAAATCATAAACTGTCGGAGGCAAAATATTACTCATAATCACAGTTAGATACACGGGAACTAAGAAATAGTTCGCAAGTACACTTATTTGAATGTATGACTTGCTGAAATTTTTAAATAAAAAACCAAGGTTGAAACATTAAGAAATGTTAAGTTAATCAGGTTTAAATTGTCGCTTATTTATATGCTGTTTGGCAACTAACTAGTTGTTAGTTGTTCCAGAACATCTTCACATGCAATCAAATAAATCAATTGCTATGATCGTGACATTAGATATACCTAAGTGGTAGGTAGAGTTGCTATAATACTATAAAACTTTTGTTTAATGATTTTTAATTAAGTTCTAATTTATGTCTTTAATTCTGTTTATTTCGCATGTACTGGGTGTAAATTAGAAATGTTTCAGCATCAATTATCTCGGGAACAGAGAGATATTGAAAAGCGGTATTAACTGTGCTAAATGGGAACCAGGAGGAGTAATTGTTGTAGTATGAAAAGCAACAAAAGAGCAACTGTAGAATCTTAAATGACACCCTATCTCTTGTAATATCTCAAATGAAAGCTCTTTTGAAAGCCATCTTTCTGTAAGAATTAAATTTAATTTCATGAAATACTTTTTGTTTAGCAAAAACTAATTTTCAGAAAATTTGTAAAAAAACTACTACAAAGACTTGCTCATATTCTTCTTTTCATTAGAATTTGAACAACCATTTAAAAAAATTTAGACAACTAAAACATTTTATTTTTGTTGCTTATTTTAATTCATAACAAATGCTGAAAATGCTGTCCGTTATTTTTCAAACACTAAATATAGCTTATTTTCACTAAGTCTCATATTTTGTAAAGCCTTTCTTGGAATAGAGCTACACTCTGTAGTAATCACTGACTTCAGAATTAACTAGACAAATAATTCCCAATTCATTATAAAGGAACTGTTTTGTTCTGCTGCAACTTGAGACATCCTACTATTAAAAAAGGATGAAGCTAGTTTTTTGTTTATTAGTGTACTCACTACCAGTGGCGTAGATGTTAGAGAGGGTAATAAAACTGAATTAGACAAAAAATTAAAATTTTACAGAAAGTCAACAGAAATATTATTTAAATAATTATATAAATTTAAATATTATTTAAATAAAAACAAAGTTAATATTTTAATTTTTATTTCGTATCTTATTTTCTCAAAATAATCTTATTGAATTGTATCTCAATAATATTTTAAAATAAAATTGATATATCACCTATTTACCTAAAGGTCGTTAGAACCTGAGAGACGCACTATATATTATTGTTTTGATATCTTGTTCTCATCATTTTTGGGTGTTTAGCTACATTTTGCTCTATAATAAAACATATTTTCTATAAAGTATGACAGCTCAGTCTGTAGCAATCACCCTGTATGATGGATATGGTATTCTGCAATGCTATTTTATATATGTGCCAAATCTGAAATAAAAATTTTATCGTAGCTAAGGAACTGGATCCAGGATCGGATAGATCAGAAACAAGAATTAAAATAAGGCTGGAAAGTACAGTATACAGTACTCAATTAGTGCCTTTATGTTCCCATGTTCCACAAATTGGGCCTCGATGAGCAGAGTCGACACATAGAGCTCTATGTGTGCTACCCATTTCCTCCTGGCATCTACAAACAATACAAGATAGATTTATTGGGTTTCAAAATAAAACAAAGAAAGTTTAGTTCCATATCTCCAAAAAAAAACAAGTATGCAGCTACGGGCACGTGTTTCGGAGTTATTGCTCCTCATCAGCGAAGCGTAGTTAAGGAATTGGATCTAGGATGGGATAGATCAGGAACAAGAACTAAAATAAGGCTGGAAAATACAGCACAGTTTGAGTACTGTGCTGTATTTTCGTGCCTTCATGCTCCCATGTTCCACAAATTGTGATAGATTTCTATGTGTATTGCCCGTTTTCTCCTGGCATATACAAACGAAACAAGATAGATTTATTGGAGTTCAAAATAACAAAAAAAGTTTAGTGCCATATCCCCAATAAAAAAAAACATGGGCACGGGAAACGGGCAGTACACATAGAGCCCTATGTGTCGACTGTGCTCATCGAGACCCAATTTGTGGAACATGGGAACATGAAGGCACTAATTGAGTACTGTGTACTGTACTTTCCAGCTTTATTTTCGTTCTTGTTCCTGATCTATCCAATCCTAGATCCAATTCCTTAGGTACGCTACGCTGATGAGGGGCAATAACTCCAAAACATGTGTCCATAACTGCATAAAATTTTTAATTCTAACTGAAGTTAGTGTGCTTGCAAGAACCGATTTACACACACACATATAGACACACACATATTTTTTTTATTATATTTGAGTTCAGCGTGTTATGAAATAGCTTTCTATATAATAATTTTTTTTACGAATACTAAATATTTTTGTCTGGTTATAATGATCAAATCAAATATAATGTAAGAAATACCTCTAGGTACTTACTTTTTTCTTGGCGATTCTAATAACCTCGTGGACATAACCAAGAGTATGTATTTTGACATCCTAAGAATACCTCAACGGATCAGTTATTGAGCTGAAATGAACCGACTGTATATTACAAATTGATAGAAGAATACTAAAAAATATTGAAATAAATTTTAGCAAAATATGAAAATACCGGAAATATTACTCTGGGGTAGAATGACAGTTTACTCAGCAGAAAATGTAAGAAAAAACCAACGACTTAATTTTACAGTTATTGGAAAAAACTATGAGTAGAAATATTCCTAGTTAATTACTTTTTTTTATGACAAAATGATCTTACCAAACTTGTGTATTTTGCTTAAACAAACTTGGTAATTCAGGCACTGCTATGTCCTTAAGATAAACTCGGCCACTGGGTGTAGCAGAGAAATCGTACGATGTAATAATAATAATAATAATAATAATAATTTATTTGTCCACTGGATCATTTACATGATATAGGATATGTCAAGAATATATCTGAAAAGTCAGACAATATAACAATAATTTTAATTAATTTAAATTAATAAAATGTAAAATATACATACGACACATTAAATAAATAAATAAATATATATACACATACACATACATATATACATACATATATATACACATATATACATACATACATACATACATATACACACATATACATTAAACATGATATAAAACAGAGGCCACAAATTAAATCATAACTTAATAATTCTAAAATTTATAGCAAATCATTTAGGTACTCATCAACAGAATAATATGATTTACTTTTAAGTAAAATCTTAGTTTTTATTTTAAAATTTCTTTCGTCTAATATTTTGTACGATATGGGCAGTTTATTATACACTTTAATTGCTAAATATTTCGGACTACATTCATATAATGTAAGTCTATGGTAAGGAATTTCCAGAATATGGCTATTTTGCGTATTATACAAATGGTTCGAAATAATGGTATTGTCATGTAATTCTAATCTGACATACAACAATAAACTAAGTAGAAACAAGCAGGGCAGCGTAAGTATCTCTAGTTCTTTAAAGATATCTCTACAACTAGTTCGCCTTGTTACTCCTACTATTATACGCACAGCCCATTTCTGTAATTTAAAAACTCTCAACATGTCGGGTGAAGAACCCCAAGCAATTACTGCATAATTAATAATTGATTGAAAATGTGCATAATAGTAAGTAATTAATACTGCCTTACTAATTATCTGTCGTAATTGACTCATACAATAACATATTGGGGCTACTTTTTTTGCAAATTTCATGGATATGTATTGTCCAAGAACAGTTATCACTAATATGTAAACCTAGAAATTTGGTGGATACAACTTGTTGAATGGATCCCTCATTTGATTTTATTAAGAGACTGTGGTCATTATTAATTTTACTTGTATTAAAACGAATAAATATTGATTTGTTGCTATTTAGAACAAGTTTGTTTTCAGTAAACCAAGTATGAGCAATACCTAATTGATCGTTAGCGTTTCTGACTACATCTATAGTTTTTTTGGCGGTGATAAGCAAAGAAGTATCATCAGCAAAAAGAATTGAATTTATACTCTTAAAATTGTTGACATAAATTATATAAAGAATTGGTCCCAGAACTGACCCTTGTGGCACACCTACTGTAAGTTCCATTTGCCTAGATTTAATATCATCTATCTGTACATAGTGTTTCCTACCCTGTAAAGTGATCTGAACACATAACACTATCTTTAGGAATATTTTTCTTTCCTAAATACCTGGAAATACGAGAACACCATATGCTTCTGCGTTCAGTAATCGAAGGAATCCTAAAAACAAATAATATATTACACTTTGAATAAAATGTTGATTTCCTTTGTAATTCAGGTTATTTTTATTTAACTATATTACACATTTTAGAATTCAAAAAAAATTGTTTTCTATATTTTAAATATTATTGCACTGAATATCATTAAACCTCAGATTTTGCTTTTAACTACGATTTTTCTATTACGCCTATGGTTATCTCACCTACCTGTAGAAAAATCGATTAACTACACTTGTATAGTGAGATCTACATAGGTATAATACAGTATTTTCCCATTGTTTATTCACAAAAACATAAAATCCACCTTTATAAAACTAGTAATCTCAGTTAACACAACGTTAAACTGAAAAAACACACAAATAAATAATGGCGGCTGACAGTCATAAATAGAATACATCGAACAGGACTGCGGGCGCATCTTATCACATGTCTCTTGCTAATAACAGACTGAGTCTGAATAATATTTACATTTGATACCAAACAAACCAAGACAATGCTTTGTCTATTCGTTCGAAAGTCATTGGTTGGTATGTACATTTAAGGGACAGTTGACGTAATATGCTCTTCAGCATATCACTTTTTATGTTTTCTTGGTAAGTGGTTAAAGAAATAGACGTGTCTAGAGTCCCGAACACGATCCTTAAAAAAAAATCCTGATTAAAACAAACTCATAATGGTGTTAAATATAAATGACACATTCTCAAGCAACATTCTTATGACGATCCGACGTTGCTGTTCGCAACTAAAATTAAGTGTGCGACGTACACAGAACGCCGTGCTGACCCATTTGTACTAATCTGGTCAATAAATTAGATCGATTCGCCGTAGAGGACCAACTTTAGTCGTTGTGATTACCAACATTTGGTTACGTCGCTTTAGTTAAGTTGTTCGGCTATTACCAACTTACGTTAAAATTTGCCTTTAATCTGACTACAATGGTGCGGTTTAGGTAGTGAAATTGATCAACTTTGTGTGTTATTCTATTTATCGTACCTACCTGCATATGTATATGTCGCAGGATTTTCACACAATCCAGTATTTTACAAAAAGCCTAGTCATAACGTATAAAAAAAGAATGAAATCTAACCTCAACAACTAACCTTTTGTACAATGTGTCTTTGCATTTTATAAAATGCCAGATTATATCAAAAAAGCATATTTATTGTTGTGTACGTATTATATACAAAATACCGAATAAAATTTTAATAAATCCGTTGTGGTAAAAATTGAAACGAAAGAAATTTTATGGATAAATATATATGAACAAATATTTTTTCTTTTTTGCAAAGAAAAAAGCAATTGAAATATTGTATAATTAATTTTACAAATAAATAGAAATTTTTTTTGCTTACTGTATTTGAAAAAAAGAGGAAAATTTTGTATATCCAAATTATTTGTAAACTTATAATCAACATGGCCGCCTATTCATTCCTTCAGTGCAGCCAAAAAATATGGTGAAGTCGGGAATGACTACCGAGCTGACTACTTGTTGTGATAGTTTCAAATAAATACGCGAATTCTGAATTAAAGTTATAATAAATGCAATAATTTTTACTAACAGCGACCTCAAGGTTAAATAATTTTACCTATACCAACATTTAGTAGCCTTAGGTGCAGATATCTTCACCAACACTAACGTTCATTCCAAACAATTATGATAATACTGACCTTGGATTGCAGTTGGTGTAAAAATCTTTACTAAATATCTACCAATACCTGCATTACAGACATTAATTTTGCTGTTATGTTAAGCAGAGGCTCAAAAGTCTCACACCAACGTCTAACCGACGTTGCCAGATGACTCTATAGTTAATAATATCTACTGCGTCAGTCAACAACTTCTAACCAACGTTGGTAAATGTGCTAGATGTAAATAGTAGATTTGCGAGGTTCAAGCAACGTTGCTATAATGTTGTATCATAACTATAAAATTTAAAACGCTACGTCTCACTAAATATGAAAATATTGTGGTAATAAGACAATTATGTATCAGGGTTACATAGTTACGTTATTTTTTAAGGATAATATATGATGTCAGGGTAGCAAACGTTGAGTTGTTACATTACAAACACAATATTATTGTAATATTTATATATGGCTATAAAAATATTTCTACAATATATAAATAATTATATTTTTTTTGCAACAGAATAACATTTTTTTTTTGTTACATTATATTAATAAGATAGGTATTTAAATATTACTTTTTTACATATTTTCACAATTAATGGAATGTATTTTAATATTGATAAAATATTGTTTTAACTAGTTTACTAGGTATATTAAAATCAACATGTGTATAACGTTTTTTTTTTTAATATTTATTAAATGTCTTATAGTTATAGTAGAATATTTCAGATTTCAAAGGTAATTGGTGAACACATATTTATTTAAAAACCATATACATTTTAGGATAAAAACAATAATGACGTTTCGTCTTTTAATGTAAGCATCTTCAAATTAACAAAAAATTAAAATCAATACCTACCTAAGCAATTCTTGTCTGAAGACAACTATTGAAACTTATTATCAATAACAATATTAATATTATAATGCATTGCTTGTTCTCAGGCAACAACTGCAAATAGGTATTTTCTTTAATGTTTTTTTACCGAAGATGCCTACATTAGGGCATTGTTTTTAACCAAATGAATATATGATTTTAAATAAATACTTATTCCCAAATACCCACGAAACTCGAGAAATTTTGTATATATAAGAAAATAAAAAGAAATTAGTTATAGTAGTAGTCACACCTAAAATTTGAGATATACATAACTTGCAACGAATGTCCAAACCACATTTTGAGATTGATGTTGGAACTGACAACAAAATATTTTTTTTACATATTTCTTTCGCTAAAATTTATTAATTATAACATTATATTTTATTAAAAGTTTTTAATTCTACAAATTTGGTTCCGATCTCCCAATCCACCAACCTGAAATTCCAGGAGCTGCTGCTGTTATAAGTAGAAAAAATAATTATCTTGATAAAAAAATAATTTTTAATTTTTCCACTTTCATTGTACCTACATGATAATTAAATATCTAGGGTACATACCTCACAAAAAATTATGAAAGTGAAAGTAAATGAAATGGCAAAATCGAAATTGTCAGTGTTTTTTTAACAAACCCTGCTTTCTTAAAAGAAATGAGGAATTTTAAATAAAAAAATGGAATATATATATATATATATATATATATATATATATATATATATATATATATATATATATATATATATATATATATTTAATATTGTACACTTATAAATATTAGTTATATTTTAATAATTAACTTAGACAAAGTTCAACTCTATAATACAAAAATACAAAATAAATCTACTTTATGAGATTACATCTTCTGAAACCTGAAACAAAAATAAATTCATCCCTTTCGTTTATTCTATTTATAAATGGATTACTCATTTCTTAAAGCAACTCAAATTTTAGCAATTAAAATTAATAATAAAGTATAATAAAGTATAGTTAGAAGGCTTAGCAAAAGGACTTTCATTTTAAAAAATAAAATAAGTACATAAAATTTATGCGGTCGTACACCCGATTGGATATAAAAGTTTGTTTATTATGAAATGATACTAGAGTTTTTAAATAATTTTGTAATACCGGCCTACCTAAATTTCGAAGTAAATAAAAACATGGTCTTACTTTATCAATAGTATCAATACCATTAGATTAGAATTATCCATGACGGCTGTGGGCTATGGCTGTCACCATAAAACACACCTAAAATACTGTGACGCCACAGAACAACTATTAAGAGATAAAACTAAATGAGTCAGTCAGCAGTGGCATTGAGAAAACAAAAAGATGGCAAAATGCGTGTGTCTCTCCTTTCTCGAAGTTTTTATAATGTGACTCAGTACGTCACCGTGACACTTTACTAAACATTATAACTACATTGTCAACAAATTTTAAAAAATATATTATAATTTTATATTGGTGCCTAATTAATTTAATATTGATCTGAAATATAAAATTTTATACTATGTCAATATTACAGATACATTTCATTTATTACAATATGACAGTGTAGATACACGCTGTGAAAACGTACCTAATTATAAGGGTTCCTAAATCATATTAAGAAAATGTTATTTTTAAAGTTTCATAAAATAACTGATAATCTAAACAATAATAATAAATGTATTGCAGTATTCTTGGACCTGGCTAAGGCGTTCGATACAGTGCCTCACAAAAAGCTTCTAGATGTATTACATCGCTACGGAGTGCGGGGCATTGTGTTGAGTGTGTTTAAAAACTATCTCTCTGACAGATATCAAATGGTTCGGATTAGAGGATCCATTAGTGTACCAAATAAAATTGAAATGGGTGTTCCGCAAGGCACAGTTCTTGGCCCAATTTTATTTATAAGTTATCTAAACTCACTAACTAACCTGGATATAAATGGCACTATTATCTCGTTTGTTGACGATACTATCTTATTATTTCAAGACGTTTCTTGGAAAAAAGCAAAATTTAAAGTAATTCGTTGTCTAAGTAGAGTACACGATTGGTTAAGAACTTTCAAACTGTATTTAAATATAAAAAAAACGTACTACATAGCGTTTTCGTTGACATCAACCAATCGACTGAATTTTACAAACATTGAATTTAATAGGACTGATAAAATAAAAGAGACAACTGAAATTAAATACTTAGGCCTATTAATTGATCAAAATTTAAAATGGGACAAGCAAATTCTGAAATTAACGTCAAGTATACGAAAACTAATACATAAATTCAATCTCATGAAAGAATTTCTAAGAAAGAAATTACTAAATATGTTATATGTCACTTTGTCGAATCCCTAATTCGATATGGTATTATTGCTTGGGGTGGTCTATATAATAACTCACTAAAACAACTAAATGTAATTCAAAATTTAATTCTAAAAATAATTTACAAAAAGACTTGTCTCTATCCTACTCGTTTACTTTATTCTGAAGATATTTTGAATGTCACTATCTTCTTGACCTATATACAAAAAATGATATCCTAAAAAATTTCATATCTCATCAACATAGCACCAGAGGTAAAATCCATCAAAATCTACAAATACCTTTCATTCAAAAAAATATTAGCTTAAGATCTTTCCAATACTTGGTTCCAAAATTTTACAACCACCCATTGAAATCAAACTATTAAATAAGTTAAAAAGATTTGCTAAAAAATGTAGATTATTTATAAGCAGTAATTATGACTACTTTAAAACATTTTTCTAAGAGATGTAATTCTAGAAGTTTAATTAAATACCCATCATTGGTAATATGATGAGACCATCTTAGAATTAGTAACTAATTTTTTAAGTTCTTAGCTGTATATGGTGATCCATTTATCACTTCTTTTTAATTGTTAGTTATATTAATTTTTTTTAATAATTGTATTAAATCTTGTTATTTCAAATTGAAATATCTAGACACATGCAAATGTTCAGTCATTTAGGAGTATGTAATACTAAATAAATTAGTTTTATATTTTATTCATTTGTAATTGTATACATTGTAAAGTTTATATTTGAATAAATTGAACTGAATTGAATTAAGAACAACAATATTTTAAAATATTTGTTATTAAAACGTACACAAAACGTGACAGAAAAAACTTTAAAATGTTACCTATTTTAAATATTTTGTAATATTATTTTAATGTTTCATGTTTAGTGGGTTGATATCACTTGTAATAAATTCTGCGGTTGCAATTAATAAAAAAGTAGTCGGTAGACGCTGAAATGTTTCTTGGGAAAAGCAACATATTTTGTTTCGAAAAAGAGAACGAATTCGCGATATTCTATAATTAAATGAGTTGTATTTGTTAAAATTATTTCTTGAAAAAAAGTTTAAATTATGTTCAAACCATTTAAGTAATTATTTATTGTAAATTTTAATGCTAATCTTACAATTAACTGTTACAATTGAAGGTGTGGATGGATAAAGATGTTAATTAGCAAATTGATAATTTGTCATAAAAACGTTTTTACCATATTTTATTCGCCAGACACACGAAGTTATGCTGTTTCTTAACTCCTTTATCCATGCAGTATCTAATTGTAAGTATCTAGTCGTAGAAACGTAACGAAATATGGTAATAAGTTGTAAAATCACAACACCTTTATCAAATAGGATACTTCAATATTTGAAACAATGCCAGTTAAGACCTTTATCCATCCACCCCTTCAATTACTAAATGTAGTATTATCTAAATTTAATTATTTTTTCTTCCTGTCAAACAAAAACATTTCAGTTGATATATGTATTAATTTGCTTTTGGTAGGTAACTATGCAAACATTATCACAGTCGGAGTGTTTTTCAATATTGATTAAAACTACTAATAACAAAGCGAAATACAAAACGAAACCACATGCTTATATCCATTTATCAGCCGAAATACAATAACGAAAACACGTAGTTTTCGTTTTGTTATACACGTATTAGAACGAAGCAAAAACTTTTATTTTATTTTCAATGAAATAGTCTATGTAATCATCAAATTAATTTCTAACTGTAGATTTGAAAAAGCTGGTGTCCACCAGCGAAACGTCATAAAATATATTATGTAAAACATAACAATTTTCCATTTTTTACTGAACTAATAAATCCAAACAATTTAAGTATCAATGTTTGAAATTGCCCTAATTTTTTAAAGTGGCCTGCCTCAATTTTTGAGTTTATGTGAATAAAGCAATCAATCAATTTAATTTAAAATGAAAATGCACCATCAAGGTGATTTAGCATGGAATGACTACTTAGTAATTGTTTGCCTATGGCTGATGTCTCAATCTTGTAAATGATGCAATTATGTCTAGAAAAAAAATAATTACTTGGTATTACATAAGCATCATTTCAAACCTAATATGATAATAATAACAAATACCTATACTTTCTTACATTTTGTACTGTTATTCGGATCTGAATGAGCTAGTATACAAGTTTTAGGTATATAATAAATCAAACAAGACAATTCAAATACATTTTATTTTACTTTATTTTTTTTTTATTTTAAAATATTTATACTAGCGCATTCAGATTAGAATGACAGTATAAAATGTAAGATATTATAGGTATTTGTTATTGTTATGGTATTAGGTTTAAGAGGATGCTTATGTAGTACCCATTCCTTATTTCATTATTTTTTTCTACAAATGCATAAATGCGAATGCAAATAAATTGTCAGATTTTTTGAACGATGTATTATTTAATTCTCAGACATAGACCGTACCTTCAAATCAGTTTTAGTTTTTAGTGATTGAAAAAAAGTGAAGGTAAAAGGTAAGAACGTCTCAGATAGGGTATGTATAATAATCATTGGTAATTAATATTTCTTTATTTCTTTTCCAGACAGAATTAATATAGATATGCAGTGATTAGAAAATAGCAAAAAGAAAAAATATAATTTATAAAAAGTCGTTTTCATACATATGTAAAATTAAATTTCTAGACCTTTCTTTATATGTGGCTTCGTCATACTTAATATTAAAATATAAATCTGACGTATTAGTGTCAAACTCTTCCTTAAAATCAGTCAAATCTAATACATCTTCCTCAGAGGTTAATTTTACTCGCCATAAGAGAAGGCCCATTGTAAATCCTAATTGGCAATGGTGTTTCCAATCCTTTTTTAATTCAGCGAAGGGGTATAATTCCTCTGCATTACAGCCAAATTCATTTAAAGTTTCCGATAGACTATTGTGGTACACTTTTAAGTAATAATCCAAGTCATCGAGTACTTTCTTTGAAGCTCCTGAATATAAACAGTATGACAAATCGGAAACAGGAGTCCCGTCTTTTATAAGTTGAAAATCTAACAGCCGCATATCAACTATTTTCCCAAATTCCTGCAATTAAACAATATACAATGTTTTATATATACATATATATATATATATATATATATATATATATATATATATATATATATATATATATATATATATATATATATATATATATATATGTATGTATGTATACATACATATGTATATATGTATATATACATATGCATACACATATACATGGTCTATATAGGAGCAGATGTTTTTCTCGTAAACTACCTAGATAAAAAAAATATCAAGAGTAAACTTTCTGCAATTTTTTATGCAGAATTCGAAAATATGAATAGTAGATAAGATGTACCGGTTCTGAATCACCTACTAAAAACATACCGTCCCTATTATCATCAGTGCCGCTGAAGGCGTATACGTGGGCGGTCCTAGAATCTAAGATCCAGGTGTTAGTATCGAGAGAGGAAGGGAGAAGGGACTAAGAGGTTTTGACCTATACAATAGACGTAGATCTAAGATAATAGCTAAAAGGGTGGAACTAAGACTGTGTATCTGACAAATGAGAGTGTTTGTTATTATAACGATAAGATCACTGCTAGTAAGAGATTAGTAGATATAGAGTTGTGGCTATTGATTGTTTATACAACCCCAACAAATGAGAGTGTTTATAATTATAAAAATGGTAATTATATCTAGTAATTGAGTGAAATTAAGTTTTATATCAGACAAAATTCATAAAGTTTTGAAACATGGCAGAAATATTAGGAACTATGCCAGAATTAAAATAAAGAAAAGTTACCACCCCTACTGTGGTTGCATCGTCACAAAATGAATATTATTTGTGACCATGTATGCGGCAGACTTCAGTCATTCTACTATACTAAATTAGTATACTTCTGCTACTACTATAATATATTATATCATGCAGTATGTATTTCATCATTCATTTTATACGTTTGTTTCATTTTATTTTTGTTTCTTTTTTTCCATATGTCTTTCTGTCAATCATGAGGCAGTAATGATTACCGGTCCTGGGCTATGGTCCGGTTTCCTCTCGTGATGACTAATCACCAAAGAGGCCATACTTTTGTCTATTATTTAGGTTCACAATCATTAAAATCAGCTAAAAGGTAAAAAGTAATAAGCAACTAAAAAATTCCGACTCATACGACTCACCCGGTATATATACAAACGGCAAAAGTTTATGAGATTATTTTTTAGAATAAGACATGCTAAAAAATATTATGTCGAAATACAGAGTGTTAAACTGTAATTAATTAAATAACCATTTCATTACTACATACATGAATTTAAAATGTATTGCCTTTAAGGACAACTTTCTTCCCAATTTTACATACAAGTTCTGTATACGCATGGAACAACTAAGGGAACATTTTTAAATATTTCTTTATTTTTCTTAACTTTCCTCGGTACGAAATCCAAAACTTACGAAAAAATGTCTCTGCAAGTCGCCCGGACTTACAACGTTCGAGAAAACTCGAAAAAATTGTTTTAAATTATAAATGGGAAGAGAAAAAACAAAAGAGGCCATAAATAGATATCATTATTATTTATAATAGAATCAATACTTATTTAACTTTCATTTTGTCAATGGTTCTATAATGTCTTCGTAATCATCAGGCTATTATAAACATATTTTTTTTAAACAACAACTATATTTTGTATAAAAACTATTTTGCGGACAAAATTTAAACATTTTAGAGGAGAAAAGCCCATGGAACCGTAGAATTTTCTTTAACCATATGACTACATATGAATAGTCTGTTTACTGGAGTTATGGAAACTTTAACTTTTAGAAAAACTAGATTTCATAACTTTCGACCACACTGTCGCCGAGAAACTCAGTTAAACATACAAATGTCTAACAATATACAACATTTCTAAATTGTATAATATAAGCTAGTTTCATAGGACCAAAACATTTAAGTAAATTTTGATATATGTAAAATAAAAAAATAAAAAATAAAAGTTAAATTGTAATCCACACTGGATGAAACGGTAGGGCGTTATATCATTGGGCCGTTCCTTGTAGACGGACATTTAATTACTACTTAAAATTATATGGAATGTTTAATGATTTCCCCCCGCAGTTGAGGGAATTAATTTAGAACAGATGTATTGGTAGACAGAGATCCATAGAGTAGTTTACTAGATCTCTCGATCTAATGCCTCTCGATTTATTTTTATAGCAACATTTCAAATGTAAGGTGTACAGAAACAGACCAGAAGATCTGCAGGATTTAAAATATCTACACATCCCTGGATAATTGCTTAAGGAGTTTTTAAAATCGACTGGCAAATTGCCAAACTGAGAATGGCGCCCATTTTAAGCAAATTTATATACTTTGTGGAATAATGAATAATTTTATTAAATATCACCTGTAAAACTTTATCTTAATTAATAAATATTAAACTTATTTTTTATCGAAAATTTTTCAATACAATAATAAAACAGCTTGCTATTTTTAAAGAAAAATAAAAAAATGTTCAGCAAAAAAATAAAGCTTGAAAAAATCAAGCTGACATAATGTGCGCTGTAATTAGTCAAATAACTTCTCTTCAGATAATTTCCATAAATAGGAATTATTTACAAAGTTACAATCATAATTTAGTTATTTTTTCTAACCATCCCTATATCTAAAACATGATCCCAGTTAAATCCATAACATATTTAATTAAGAATATGTAAATACTCCTTTCATTATTTAACAATTTAAACTAAAATACATAATGAAAATCCGCATTGTATAACCGCGCTCTCTATTAGGCTTCTAGAGAATGGCCGAATCTCCTTTGTATGCAGGCGGTGCACATTCAACCTAGGAAATCGAAATGGAAATGGAAATGGCTCGTTGTTATGGGCCGGAACATTAAAATAAAAGATTTACAGCCATATTTTTTTCGTGATTTATATACAGAGTTTTCCAAAAGTCTCGGAGCGGTCAAATATATCGGAACCAAGGCATTTTCGAAAAAACTAAATAAACATTGAAGGATTAGGATTTCCAAGAAGCCACAAGGTGATGACTTTGAATTTTCTGTAGATAAACATTTTTAAGTCTATTTGAAGGCCAACTTGTTTTTCTAAATAGAAAGAGATATTTTTATTCCGGAATTCAATAGAATGTTAAATTTAACATAAAAAATCACTATCCATACGGTCTAAATTGATAGTTAATAAACACCAGAGAATTTAGGCAACCTCCGAAATTCAAAGCCGTAGCTGTCTAGAAAGGAGTTACATTTAGAAAAACGTGGACATGTAACCATTCCCACCGACATTGCTTATATCGGTGGCGAGATTCGAAATCACAGCTACGTTAGAGAGATTTCTAATCACATTAGGTCATTCATCATTTCCTACCAAAACTGGTTCTTTCTCTCAAGGTCATCCTCCAACAGCTCTTAAATTGAATATAGGTGATTATGCTTTTTCGGAATTCCGCGAACAGAAATTTGACGAATTTCATGATGATGTGTTCTCTTTGATAAAGACGCAGGTCGATTTGCTGTAAATGATGCAAAACCTCTAAAATGTTGTTATTATCTGCGGCCTCAGACTTTTCAGTCCGCTCTCAGTCTTCTACTGCACCTCTTTCTTAAAATTATGATACTGTCCTGTGAATTGTAGACTTCGAAATAGGAGAGAAATTAAGAAATTAATTAAATCGGAAACGTCAGCGTATGATCTAATGCGGTCATTATATTCGCGTATCATAAGTACATTTATTCTTTTCCTTTCAGCTAAAGCTATTTTAGAAATCATATAAAGTAATCATATTTTTATATCAAAACTAATACTCAAAATATAAAACCACTGATGAAGTTAAAGAACTAACGCTTTGCCACTGTGTTGGTGAACAGTATGTAAACATCCATCCATCTATACCGATGAAAGTATTAGTATCGGGAGAAAAATAAAATTCCAGATTAATATGAAAATGGATGTTCTGAGACCCTAAAATAGAAAATTTATCAAATTCGGCATGCCGTCTATGTGTGTCTGTGTCTGTAACTTTGTGTTTCTGTGTCGCTGGTCATTGTTGTGCCATTATATTATAAAACATGTCTCAACGTGAAAATCTGAAAATTCACATATAACATCAAGGGACTCCAAGGAAGAACCCTTTCACTGAAATTGATGGACCAAGGGTCCAAAAAAACAGCGTTAAATAAAAAATTGCTTCAAATGAAAAGTGTTCAGAATGAGGAAATATGCTGAAAAGAACTCTTGAAAATTTCTCGTCAAATTAACCGTTATTGAGAAAAACGATCTAAAACTAATTTCATTTCAAATAAAGAAAGTAGTCTGTATATGCAGTACTTTCTCATCATATCCAATTTTAAATAAGTTATTTTAATTATTTTAGCTCGTTTGTTTCGTTAGTCTCGTTTGTCTCATTTATCTCATTTATCTCGTTTATCTCATTTAACTCGTTTGTTTCGTTTACATTGTTTATTTGATTTACGTTATTTATATTATATTCCTATTTATATTGTTTGTCTTATGTATCTTATTTATCTTTTTATTTTGTGTATTTTGTTTTTCTTACCTTTACCTTGTTTATTTTATTTGTTTCGTTTGTTTCATTTATCCCATTCGTCTCATGTATTTCATTTGTCATATTTCCTCATTTTTCTGATTTGTCTCATTTATCTCATTGATACCATTTATCTCATTTGTCTCATTTAACTCATCCATGTTAGTTATATTATTATCTTTTATTTTATTTACTTTATTTTTTTTTATTTTGTATAAATAAATAAAATAAATGACAATGATACTTTAAATTAAAATAATTTATTTCTTTCATGCCAAATTGAATATGATGATGAGAAAGTATTGTCGAAGAACACGTAACCGCGACCGATTTTTACATTATCTCTATAATTATCTACTTTAGACCATATAGGTGATAATAATATTTTACGTACAATTTAATAATCTATCGAATCCTGCAATAGAACAATACCTTTTTCTATTAATTATAAATACAGGTTAACTTTCCGGTAACACTAAAAACTTTCACTCAGTTAAAATTTAATCACAGTCCCATGGCTCCTTAGAAACACTTCATACTTTTTTTTCGAACATGCTTTGAATTTGAGAATTTGAACTGTTCCGTGACTTTTGAAAAGCCCTGTATATATCCTAGATTAGATTTCATCTTTAATAGTATGCTTGAATTCTCTAATAAATAGAAAATAGATTACTATGGGCATTTTATTTTAAGTCCTTTGTAAGATTTTTGAGATACAATAATATTATCAGAACCCGTGAACAATAAATAAAAATTCTTCAAGATATCCTAAACGAATTTATGCTACAGAGGTATGATGATATTTTAAAATATTAATTTGTTTCATGAGTAAAGTTAATATTTTTGCATTACCCCAAACTAACTTAAAAGCAATAGAAACACAATTCCTTTAAAGTAAAATAGATACTCACATCATATTTAAACATCATGTTATTACTCCAGCAGTCACCATGTATAATAACTGAATAATCGCCTGTATAATTATTACTATTGTAAAATTTGTCTATACAATTTTCAACATAATGCTTATATTTTTGTATAACTTCATCATCTTCTCCTGGCTGAAGGCTCTTTGAGCAAAAGTCGAGAATATACTCGAGAGAATCTCGAAACGGTTTTCTTTCTGTAAATTCACTGTATATGTCAGTAAGTTCTTTTGATAAATCAGAATAACGTTCTGGATAGAACGCACGGTATGCAAAGGATAATGCATGAAATTTTCCATATTGTGTAAAAATAAATTCAATGTGTTCTCTCTCAAAGGCCTTTGTTTTGTCATATATTTCAAAATTTTGATATTTTATGTTTTCCAGTACTATTTTCTCATTACCTTCGTCGGAAATTGTTGCAAAACATTTGGGTATTTTATCAAAATCTATTGATGGTGTCTTATTTTTAAAATTTTGAAAACAAGGCCACACCTTTGTATAAAAGTTTATTTCATTTAGGAACACGTTTCTTATGGGAGCATTTATTCTGATAACTTCATCTGCAAAAGCTTCTTTAATGACAAGGTTAAATGTTTTACCATTATTTCGGTTTCTCAGTGATACAAAACACATTTGCCCCAAATAGCCTTCACCTTTTTTATTTGCTTCATGAACACTTATTGAAAACTTTTCAATGTCTTCATCTACTACTTCTTTTATTATATCATACACTCTCGGAGACACAACGTTATCCATGACGGTAGTTATGCGGCGACTGCGTTCAGTGTCATATATTTTAAT
This sequence comes from Rhamnusium bicolor, assembly GCA_029963845.1. NCBI lineage: Eukaryota > Metazoa > Arthropoda > Insecta > Coleoptera > Cerambycidae > Rhamnusium > Rhamnusium bicolor. The sequence goes on from JANEYF010001757.1 coordinate 57,102, forward strand.
ATTATACTCAACAATTACGTGCTAAAATTATCTAGTAAATGATACCAAGGTTAAATCATACATACTTTTTAATCGAGATGTAACAAAATGATGTTTGTACGTTGGCTGGCAGAGAACTAATTGGTAGTTAGGATGTAAAAACTGGGTAAGATATGTATATGTATGTTTGATGACTAAAAATTAACAGTGGCGTAATATTAGCATTCTCGCAAAGTTAACATGTAATAATTGCTAGTAAAAAAGCTAAAATTATTGTCTAATTAACTCTTGTAATGTGAAAACTTTATATCCATCCTTTTTTTAGGTAAAACTATTTGAAAGTCTAATTATGTACCTAGTAAATTAATATTAGTACTACGTCTACTACCTACTATACTAGATAAAACTTTGCTGCGTAAAATATACCGTGTGTTTTGCATAAAACTCCCATGGCTCATTTCTCACAACTAGAAAAATAATTTTATTGTAATAGAAAACTTCTGTAGATAACCTTGGTATTATTTCTTTACATATCAATACAAGGTTGAAATAATAATATTGATATTGATGTTGATGTTGACATTGACATTGACACTGAGACAGACCATTAACACTTATACTGGCACTTTTACTGCAATATTTAATAAAATGGGAAATACCTAATAGGCTGCTTTCAAATAATTTTTATTCGTTCTGCGTTCAAGTTAAATATAATTTTTTAGTTGCGAATCGGTTGTGTTATTCAAGAAATTGCATAAAATCAACGCTGATGTGTTAATTAATAATACTAAGAAAGAAGAATAAACAAAACAGTAGTACTCTACGAAAAATTTACTAATTTATTATTCAATAATGTAATTATGAATACCATATCGACATATTCACTATTAGTGAATTGCAATATTTCTTTTAAATAAAATAACCCGATTTTACTAACAATTTACTAATCATTAAAAAATAATTACTACTAACGTCTTATTATTTATTATGGATTAATAATTAATTACTACTAACGTTTTACCAAAGATTCACTAAAATTATATTGTCACGAACTACAGCGTTATTTGACAGCAGCCTACTAGGCATTTTCCACTTTATTAATATTGCAATTTTCAAAACAGTCGTGTGGATCGAATTATTTTATTTTATTATTCAAAAAATATGTTAAACGAAAAAAAAAATAAGAGACAAAATAGTTTATAAATGAATAAAACATCCCAAGGCATATTTTTATATAAAATTCGGGCCCTTAAAAAGTTCTAAAAAAATAGTAATGTGGGGTTGCCGATTTTACTCATTTTACCAATAAGGGATGATTGGAAAAATATTCCTATTAATAGAAAATCGCTACCAAAATTCAATTTTTTTATCTTTCTCCAAAGTTGGAAAAAAATTAAAAACCCAATTTTAACCTCCATCTTTGGAGGGGCGTAACTCTTTAAGGAAGCGTTTTCGGACATACCTCCATAAAAAACTTTTTTCTTATTTTGAGATTGAGATTCAGATTGTAAGTTTGTCTAGTTAATTGAATATACATATATATTGGTATTGACAGTTTTAGTAGTAATTTGAATAGTAGGCTGTGGAATATTAAAATACCAGTTTCAATGGTGGTTGTTATGGTGACAAAATATTGTAGAGCTTAATAAACACTGAAATGAAAATTATAATTAATGTATTTATACATTTTTTTAAATGAGTTGTATTGTTTAAAATTAATAAAACATTACTACACCTTACAATGAAATTACTTGCCTTAATTTTGATCTCTATTTTAACATTTTAACAGATATTGAGATTTCAAGGTAACTATGGTAATAGTCGAAAATGCGGGTAGAAAATATTTTCCTCCTTAGGGAGGAAAGCTAGTTTGCTTCCATAGGGAGAGAAACTACAATTTTCTATACGCATTTAATGGAAGAAAACATTACTTTCTATAAAGATCATAGAAACTACTATTTATTTATTGATCAATTAAATACAACAGGAAATCTTACAGACGTCCCTCAACAGCGGCAAAGTTTCGATAGTTCGGTAAGCGGCGATTTAGGAATTTATCATTGCATTCCCTAAAACTTGCGCGACAGTTTCCTTGGCAATACCCAATTCCAATTCTAATTTAATTTCATTTAAAACGCACACCACATAAATTTTTTATTTCATTTATTGTCTATTATTACATAAATAAAAACTTAAATAAAGGATTTTATTTTATGCATATCTATAAAATATAATTAAATTAATTAAATACATACAAATAATCATTAGGTTTTACAGAGGGTAATTAGTCTAAACATTCATTAAAAACCATTGTGGTGACAATCCCGCCTCGCGGTGGGTGTGTCCTCCACAACTGGCCGATGTTTTGGCCCAAGAAGTTGGACATGCCTCTTTTGTTTTTATGTGGATGACGGCATTTTCCTGAAAATTACAACGCATTATAATTTGTACAGACTAAGACATATAATAATTAAAAAGGAAATGCAAAATGTATGATGTTGTTTTAGTCTGGTTCACAGGAAAAAAGCTATGAAAAAACCTGCTTAAAATAATTCAAAAATTTAGAATGTCTGTAAAAAATTGGGTAGAGAGAAAATGATAGTTATCGAAGGAAGATGTAGAATTAGGGGTATTTATTTGAAGGGTGGATAGGGGTGTATGTCATTCTTTGTTTGTATGAAGTTACCTTTAGTTATTCTCGTAGTAATTGGCATATTTTCATGCAACAGTCGGCGCGTGTGTTAAGTACAAATTCGTGGTGGTTTCGAATATCGACAATGTGACTGGTGAGCACCGACTGTTGTATGTTGTGTTTGAAAAATTTAACCGCTGTCTGTATAATATAGTCACGTATGTAAGGTATGTCCACTGTTATGTATAATTGTTGTGTATTTATGTAACGATTAGAGTTAGTGAGGAGACGAAGAAGTTTGTTTTATGTCGTCCTATTTCAGACGACAAATCCGTAAGTAAAAATAGGCCTAATAACAGTCTTATAAAGAAGAAATTTATTTTTCACGTTTAATACTGACCTCCTGTTTACTGAAAAGCCATGTATGCTTTATTCACGGTTTTAGTTATGTGGGTCTTGAATGAATGCCGCTGATATAGATTAACTCATAGGTATTTCCCTACCTTCTACTCCTCAATAACTCTATTGTTGATAGTTGGTGGAGTCGTTTATCACTATTTTCCAATCCATATAATACTTGATAATCTAGGTGATACCGCAACTTAGGAGTTGCGGTTTGAGCGTAAAAAGACTGGGCATAGAACGTGGTGTCGTCGGCGTATTATTGTCTGTGCTAGGGGGTGCGTAGGGAGATCTTCTAGGTATAGGTTGAACAAAACTAGGGACAGCACTGTCCCTTGTGGCACGCCCGCCCGAATCTGGAAAAAGTAGAGAGGCTGTTATTTATTCTGATAGCAAAAGTATGATGTTCCAAGAAGGATTTAAGCAGAGAAGTGAAATTAATTAACAGTTTATGCAGTTGCTGCAGTTTATGCAGGAGACCTCTATGCCAAACTGTATCGAATGCCGTCTGGATGTCCAGGAGCAGCATTTTAGTACAACACATCTTGTTGTTATAACCCTCGATAACGTCGTGCACGACTCTTCACAACGACAGCGTGGTATTGTGCCCTCCTCTGAAGGCAAATTGTAGGTTCGGGATTAAAATATATTTTTTAATTATTTTATTTATAAGGTAAATTTTCCGCCTATCTTCCTTAGTGTATTAAAGAGGGAGATAGGGCGGTAGCTTGAGGGCTGTGTAGGGTCCTTCCCTGGCTTCAAGAAGGACACAATAATTGAAGTTTTCCACGCTGTAGGGAAATATTGCAACCGGATCAACGCATTTATTATATGTGTGATTTATACAATGGAGTTTTTTGTATAGTATATTTTTGGGATTTTGTCGTGACCGAAGGCTTTAAGTCTAGGTAGTATTTTGGGTATGGACATAAGTGTACTAGGTGATGTGATGAGTTTGACAAGTTTACGAGGAAGAATGGGAGTGTATGTGATGTAGGAATGTGTGGAATATTCGCATTGATGTTGACCTGGTATTCGGATTCATTACACCTGGTTTTGTAGACTTCGAGAAGGTAGCCAGCTATGGTATGGGTTTTTTCCTGTCGGTTAAAGCGGTTTGTCTCTCTTAAGCATCTTAGACATGGACCACAGGGAATTGTCCTTTATCGTCAGCTTGGCTACCTTTTCTTTCCACTTTGTGTTTCTGTGCAAAGTTAGCTTATCACTAACAGTTTTTGTAAATTTAGTAACATATCAGTTAGCATATAATAAGTATAATATTGTTATATATAATTTTGTTAGAAAACTTGATTTATTAATTGACGTCTTCTGTTACTGTAAATAAACATGTACTGATATTTCATTGAAGCAAATAGAGCAAGTGCATCAAATCTGTGATAATTTGGTGCTTTTCTCAATTTGACGAGAATGAAAGAAACGCTATCTTTCTGACTTTTTTGTCAAAGTAAGTATCCTTTGTTAAGGTGTATAGACACATGTACATGTCTATTGTGTGCCAAAGCATAAAAACACACTTTAGCGGTGAAAATAAAATCGTCATCAGTTAATTCAGTGCAGTTAATTATACGTAAACAGGGATTGATTGAAGAACCGCTTAAATTTCATTATTTTATTGTTAATAGAACACTGGAAAAATTTAAATACATTGTAGGAATAATAACATTAATAATTTAGAAAACGGATCTGTCTATCTACTATTATCATCAATTCAAATCATTACTAGATATATGCAAACAAAGGGAGTAAGCCTCGAGTCCGCTCCTAAAAAAACGAACATGTTTCGTATTTTTTATAATTTTCGGTTCGGTGGCTCAGTGTTTATATGTATATGTAAGTATAGTGCAGTTTAAAATATTGAGACGGCAATACGTTGACTAGTGCGTTGTTGAGAACACGACGAGTCACCTGAGTTCGAGTCTCAGCTGCGGCAAATGTCGGAGGGAATGGTTGTTGTTTGTGTGTCGTCCTGGTTAAGTAGTGGAATAGTAATGTGCTAAACTCCGCCAGGACGTTAATATAAATAAAATGTTTAAAATAAAAAAAAAATACTTCGGACAGTTTTCGAATTACTGCACATAGTACTCATATTCCCTTTTCACAAAGTACGAAAGGGAATCATGATTACTTTGTTCACCACGAGCGAAAGCAGTTTCACCAGAATGGGCGTGTCCTATTGTCGAAAGTTTACCATTAGGCAAATATAAATTAAGTGGCCGCATAATGAAAGAAATCGGTTTTGCTTTATTGTCAATTATATCTAATTGTGACAAATACAGAAACATTTTTACACAAGATCTAAAGAGATTTATATCCCACCGTCGTCGCGTCGTAGGATAAAAGTCTCCTTAACTTTAACAAATATAATAAAATTACCATTTATAATTATCAGAAATATGGCAATTAATGTTGTAGTTTATAAATAAAGAATTATATTTTTATTTAATCAGTGAATGAGAGTACTTTATAATTTATTACTTAAGTAGTAGATTATGTACTTTGACATACTCTGAGATTGAAGTTAGCGAGCTCAGTATTTTTCCACAAAAACAAAGGAACGTTTTTTATGAGTTTTAAAATTTACTTACGAATTATTCTGATATGATAAGTAATATGTATAATAAATGATAAAAAAATTACGATTAGATACCTAAATAATATGAATTGCTACAATTTATAATGGGTCGTAATTAACGCCCGGTAATTTACTGCAGTTTGCAGATTAAAAAAATACTAAATGCTCGATAAAAAATTTAAAATGCAGTATAAAATAATAGGAAATGCCTTATATTTTTTATAAAATCACAATATAAAATTTACAATTTGCACGCTAAGTTCCGGTCGGTATTTTAATCAAATATGCACTAAAAAAATATGTAAATTCTCGATAATTTACGTTCACTATTGAATGAAATTTTGCATTTTACAGTAAAGCACTAGAAAAAAATATAAATGCTCGATAAGTCATGTTCAATATAAGTGCCTTATATCGCATCGCAAATAAACGGGCGCTTGTTTGCCGACGAACAGTACATAACCTCAGAAAACGAAGCGACCATGCTGCATGTTGTTTATAATCTGTAGTGCGTAAATAGGTGTGTTGTGTTTATTATTAATGCGTACTGTTTTTAAAACCGACAATTATGACTGACAGTGAGATTCCTCAATATAGTTCGTCAGAGGATAGTGCGGCTGATATACTTGAGAAGCCGGAGACAAAGAAAAGAAGAAGAAAATTTGATAAACAGTGGAAAAGAGAACAGGTATTCAGTAACAAAGCCTTAGCTCAAAAATCAGTAGAAGATGAAGGTATTTGGAGCTTTTATCATAAAAATGTTGATACAGAGGGTAACGTTAGTGTGATTTATCATTGCAATGAAGTAAAATATCAAGGAGAGCAATGTGCCTCAGGTGTATATTTATATTATCCCGCAAATACTGATGATGTAGTTTTATACCGATCGGAATTGCTTCATAATTGCGAAAGTATACCGTCCAAAACAACCGGTAAAATAAGCGGACATACTAAAACAGAGATCAATACCTTGTTTGAAAACGATCCAAAACGAAAACCGAAAAAGATTTTAGAAATTTTGGCGAAGAAAAATTTACCAATTCCTAAAAAGCAACAGTTAAATAATTATTTGGCTTCTCTAAGAACGTCAAAATTTGGTCCGAATTCGATAAGTCTTGGGGAGTTAGAACAATTTTGCATCGACCACTCTTCAGTTCCAGAAAATGATGATGAGGATTTTATAATATTTCACCTAATGGTGAGGATCCCTCTTCTTTTCGATTTTTTATGTCAACAAAAAATTTAATCACGCAATCACAGAATGCTTGCCATGTCCATGCAGATGCCACATATAAACTTATATGGCAAAGTTTCCCGCTATTGGTGTTCGGAACAACAGACAAGGCCAGATCCTTTCACACTTTTGGAGTGGCAGTTTGTACCAACGAGCAAACTGAGGATTTCATTTTTGCATTCAAAGCGCTAAGAACTGGTGCAGAGAAAGTTTTAGGTGAAACCATTAATCCATCGATATTAATATGTGATGCGGCCCACAGTATACAAAATGGTTTCAAAAATGTATTTGGTCCGAACGTTACAATAAAGATATGCTGGGCTCATTTGGAAAAAAACGTAAGAAAAGAAGCTGATCAACTTGTGCGTCGAAAAGGAAACATACATATAATCTTGCAAGATATTGATTGTCTTCAATTAAGTAAAAGTCAAGAGATATTCGATAGAGCGTCCATCATGTTTCTTTCGAAATGGGAGGAGCAAAAAGACATTTTACGTTATTTTGAAAGTGAATGGCTACAAATGAGTCGAAACTGGTATGAAGGGGTTGACAAGAAAAGTCCAAGTACTAACAATGCCCTAGAGGCTTGTAACAGAGTCATCAAAGATGAAAATACTCTAAGAGAACGGCTTCCTCTATCTTGATTCTCTGTGATACTAACGGTCTCAAAATTATTCGTCAAAATTAAAAGAAGTGCACTTAAAGCCGGTTATTCACCTACATTTATGGAGAAAATCTTTTCAGTGGGCTAAAGCACAAAAAAAATATTTCTAAAGAGACACCATCGGGCAATGTTTATATTATTCCTTCAAAAGATACAACGGAGGTGAACCAGGACGACCTTGAAAAGTATACGAATCTAGACTTTCATAGTTTTGACGAATATAAGACTGTTATGTTTAGTGTATGGACAGTACAATTCCCAACGACCAAGATGATTGGATTAATGCTGAATGTGATTGTCCGACTTATTTTAAAATGCTGATTTGTAAACACATTGTACGACTGGCCATACGGCTAAAACTTACCACACCATCTCCTGAAGCAAAAGCAATTCCAGTTGGAGTGAAGAGACATCGTGGGCGACCAGCGAAATCTAAAAGAGCTCTTTTAGATCAATTGGTAAGTCACAAGTCAATATTTCCCTGATGTATGTATATGCCATATGCCATTTTTTATTTCAGATAATCTCACCATCCTCAGATGTACTTTGTGCCTAAAGTGTTTGTTCTTACAAATCAGATTTAAGTTTTGTTTTGTTAGTAGATACCTACTAAATTAACAATTTTAAGTTCTTTGTTGCGAGCATTCTGTTTTCAGAATAGATTGTTACCAGAAAATGTGTTTTTGTTTTTGAATTGTCAGAGCTTGTTTTATTTATTTATTTATGTATTTTGTATTACATATTATATTCAATTAATGTTTATTTTGTGTTCACTGTTTCTTTTTTATTTTCATTGAAAATATAAGCAGCTACTCTTTGTGGGCTTTGAACTTTTTTAGGGATAAAATCATCATTTTTATTGAAGGGTACGTATTTCTTCACCATCAATTTTCTATTGAACATTCATTATACATTTTCGAGCATTTATTATATTTTACCGAATGTTAATTAATTTAGGAAACATTTAAATTTGGTACTAAGCATTCCTTAAATTAATCAAGCTTCTACTATCTTTTAACGAATATATATATATTATATATATATATATATATATATATATATATATATATATATATATATATATATATATATATATATATTATATATATATATATATATATATATATATATATATATATATATATATATATATATATATATATATATATATATATATATATATATATATATATATATATATATATATATATATATATATATATATATATATATATATAAACATTTGGATTTGGTACTGAGCATTCGTTGTATTTATTGAGCCTATATTATTTTTATCGAATATTTAATAATTTAGGAAGCATGTGAATTTGGTACGGTATTTTTAATTATCAAGTGTCTATTATTTTTCGAATATTTATTATTTTAACAAGCATATAAATTTCATATCAAGCATTCATTACATTTATCGAGCGTCTATTATTTTTATCGAATATTTAGTTTCTTGTCATGCATTTGGATAAATTAACTGGAAAAATGTAATATGCATTGGGAATAAAATATCGAGCATATAATTTGTACCCATTTATAGTTATATAAAATTATGTTGATTAATTAAATACGTTTGTCTTTGATTTTCTCAAGTATTAGCTGTATTTAAATTTAAGTTTTGTCAATTAAAAAAATACGTCTATACTCTCAATAAAACAATTTAACTTCCATTAAAATAATACAAACATTGCATTATTTAGTAAATAAAATATTGAGGAAAAAAATACATACTCGTACTTATATATAACGAAATCACAAAATATTCTTTGTTCAGTTTTCCTTAACTCAAATTTAGAAGACATAGAATATTGAATCATAATGTTATGGTGGTCAGAAGAGAAATCTTAAGCTACAAACTGAGTACATCTGTAAATAAAACAAGTGGAGAGGCTATTTACGAGAGGCAACTTTTTAAGTAATTGGAAGTCTAGAAAATGGAAATCAGACAAATTATGATATATTATGAAAATCAGCAAATAAAAACGACTTATTTAAAAGAGAAACTCCAATAAAATAGGCATTCGAAAGGTAAATATTGGTTTTCTCGCACCACCCCAGTGAATCAAATCTAGAATCTATTATATACCCATTACCTACTCATTAGATAATACACATTCCCCAGTAAGTAACAATTATGTCCAGTGCAGAGTCCTTGTAGTGTACTACCGCTGACTAATAGCATTAAAAAACTCTTATTGCTACATGCTATCTTCATAAGTTTATTACTTTGCTTTTACTAAATATTTATAAAACACATCCATAGCTATTATAAATGTATTATAAGATTTTTATATATTAGTTCAGTAACAGTTATGTAGTCCGTCAATGTTTTATTTTTATTTATATAAAGCCGATCATATTTTATATACCTACAAAGGATTAAAACATCCTTTGTAGGTAAAATGGGTGTGGTTACACTTTGATTAGCAGTACAAAGTAAACTAGATATTACATATATTTTATAGTCTTTAAAATGTTACAAGCGTGCATGTTCGTTGAGGAAAGGGTGTGAAATTATATTGACGTAGGCATTTTCACTGTAAACTTACATGAAATACCCAAAAAAATAAATGGATCCCCTGAAATATTTACATCATAAAAATAATTTAATTAATTGAAATAAAATTTGTATTTCCCCCACAACTTATAAGTGCACAATCGATATCAACACTAACTAAAACACCAATTCAGCAAATTAAAACGTGATTTTAGAGAGGTATTTAAGAAAAATGTTTAGAGTGCTATTTTTGAAGTGGGGAACATCAATACTTGTGGAGGAAGGTGAAGCAGAACAGCTAGGGGGGTGAATTATCTTCTTTGTAATAGAGTCATTCCATATGAAATCGTATAAAAATAAAAGTTTTTGTTGCTCCACTATTTTAGATTTTGCTTAAACTTTGTGAGAATCTTCTTTTTTGAGAATTCCAAAGAGGGAAATTAACCGTTATTTAATTTTCGCATGCGTCAGTTCCCGCCTGCCCAAATTAAAGCATTTAAAAAACGTCATTTTTATGCTTTAATATTTTTTAGCTGTAAAAACTTTTCTATTAAAGATATCTACACGTTCAAAATTGCATTTCAAAGCTGAAAGATAGTAGTTTTTGTGCAAAGAATATAAATTCAAACAATCATTACCTCCGAAAAATAATACGGTACTGAAAATACTTGTATTTTATTGATTTGTCGTGATTTTTAACTGACTGCAGTGTCTCGACTGTTAAATGCAATCAGCTAATATTTCTGAGATCAAATGCACATATCGTGGAAGAAATAAAACTTACGATTAACTTTATAAAAAAAAAAATCTCTGCTTTAAATTTTTAAATTTTAAAAAATCGCATTATTTAGGCTATAATATAAATATACTGGCTACGAGATAAAAATATGAAACTGTGTAACGAAGTGATTTTATTTTATAGAATTAAGTTAGGTAACTAGGTACTATTTGTCTGTTTGGAAAATATCTTAACCATTGTAGTACTGCGTTTTAATAAGTGGTATTGTCAGCTGGTCATTAATAACAGTTTAATTGTTAATTATAGACAGATAGCATTGATATGTTTTTATGTACATTCCACATATGCGAAGTGGCCGGCAGTACATATATTGAAATCGCGAAACGCGACGCGCGCATTGTGTCCCGCGCTACCGTGAAGGAGCCCGAGAATGAAAACAAACAAATTAGTTCCCGTCCGACCGCCAACCGAAGAACCACGCCGATCAGCACAGTAAGTAAACTCGTGAGTATAAGGATATATTGGTATTTAAATTTTATGCGGAATTATTCTAAGTCAATAAACGGGTGACGTAGTTGTAATATACCGCGCATGACTATCGTATCTCATCCTACTTCTGCCTTTGGCAGTGTTTAGTAGCATGAGGATTTTACAATCAAGTTAGTCTCCGTCTGATCGCCACCCGAAGCACCACGCCGACTTGGATAGTAAGTAAATTCGTGAGTATAAAGAAATAGGTATTTAAATTTAATGCGGAATTATTCTAAGTCCATAAACGGGTGACGTAGCTGTAATAAACCGCGCATGACTACCGCGTCCCGTCCTACTTCTGCTTTTGGCAGTGTTTAGTAGCACGAGGATTTTACAATCAAGTTAGTCTCCGTCTGACCGCCACCCGAAGCACCACGCCGACTTGGACAGTAAGTAAACTTGTGAGTATAGAGGTACATAGGTATACAAATGTAATTGCGAATTTTTCTCGGTAAACGGTGACGTAGTTGCAATATTCCACGCATGACTACCGCATCTCATCCTACTTCTGCCTTTGGCAGAGTTTAGTAGCTTGAGGATTTTTCGGACAAGTCAGTTGCCGTTTAGCTGCTGACTGAGGAACCACGCCGACCAGCATAAGCATCCGAGAACAGTCCGTTGCTGCCGCCCGTACCGACCAGACGTGCCGACATCGACCGCTCCAGAGAGGAAGCAGCCCAGGACCCGGAAGTAGGTTGCAAGGTTTGATAAAGATTTGGTAAATAATCGGTATTACTTGGCTGGTGAGTACTTTCCGAGCTTTATTTAGAGTTTGTGAACCGCGTGCGCTAAGGCATATCCGCCTCATATCCTTCCTTAGAACAGGAGAGCGGTCGAAGGTTGGAACTAGAACCGCGTTACACCGCGTGTTCTCCAGGCCACCTGAGCACGTAAAAATTCTGCAGGGTGACTTGGAGATACGAGCATTTGCTACCGCGTGTCCTCTAGGCCACCTGAGCACGTAAAAATTCTGCAGGGTGATTTAGAGGTACTTCCGTAACCGCGCGCCGGCCAGGCCACCTCAGCACGTAAAAATTCTGCAGGGTGACTTGGAGGTATCGTCCGTAACCGCGGGTCCCCCGGGCTACCTGAGCACGTAAAAATTCTGCAGAGTAGTTTGGAGTTTGACCTTACCGTCGTCATCTTCAATTTGCAACTTTTCGGCTTGCCACTCCTTTCCCCCTCTCCAACTTGAACCGCGCTAAACCGCGTGCTCTCCAGGCCATCTGAGCACGTAAAAATTCTGCAGGGTGACTTAGAGGTACTTTCGTAACCGCGTGCCTGCCAGGTCACCTGAGCACGTAAAAATTCTTCAGGGTGACTTGGAGGTATCGTCCGTAATCACGGATCCGCCGGGCTACCTGAGCACGTAAAAATTCTGCAGGGTAGCTTGGAGTTTGACTTTACCGTCATGATCAATTTGCCACTGCTAGGCTTGTCACTCTTCTTCCCCCCCTCAAACCAGAACCGCGTTATACCGCGTGCCCCCCAGGTCACCTGAGCACGTACAAATTCTGCAGGGTGATTTGGAGGTACCGCGTGTCCTCTAGGCCACCTGAGCACGTAAAAATTCTGCAGGGTGACTTAGAGGTATTTCCGTAACCGCGTGCCTGCCAGGCCACCTGAGCACGTAAAAATTCTACAGGGTGACTTGGAGGTATCGTCCGTACCCGCGGGTCCCCCGGGCTACCTGAGCACGTACAAATTCTGCAGGGTAGCTTGGAGTTTGACCTTACCGTCGTCATCATCAATTTGCCACTGTTAGGCTTGTCACTCCTTCCCCCCCCAACCGTAACCGCATTAAACCGCGTGTCCTCCAGGCCGCCTGAGCACGTCATTTTCGGCAGGGCGCTTTGGAGGTACTAGCTTTGGCATATGATAAGTCCGGAACCATCCATCAGCCAAGCGATAGTAAATAACCGCTATAGATAGGCATAGTTTGCTTGTATTGGCGCTTGCTTCCCCTCCTGGTATCCGTCCGCCGTCTGCTTATGACCGATTAATTTATTGCCGTTTACCGTTTCACCGCTTCTTTCACCGGATTACCGTATCCCACCGCTTGACCGCCCGCTTACTGCCCCCCGCTCGCCCGTAGTTAAGACCGTTGTAGTATAAGTTTGTAGTATAAGACCGCTTGGAGTATAAGACCGCTTGTATTATAAGACCGCTTGTAGGATAAGTTGTAGTTACTAAGGTGTATATAAAGTGTAAATAATAATTAGTGTGTAGAATAAATGTACATATATTGAATGAGAGTCTGTTCCGTAACTGTAGTATGTAAGTTCCCTTTTTCCCGACCCCTGGCTTAGCCGTATCTTCACTGTAGTTGCCCGGCCTCTATCGTCCCGCCGATAGAGTAAGTGGTATTTCTGCACTCTAAACAGAAACTGGCGCCCGAGATCTCCGTACCGTGTGCACCGCCGTAGTGTTGGGCGTCAAGGTGACACTTCTGCTCTTGCGTAGAGCAACGAAGTACGTCACAACTTACAGAATACTTAGTTCTTACCTTGAACTTCAAAAGCATATAATGCTCGCTTTGTTATTTTCATCCTTTGTGCGTGTACAGGTGGTTTAAAAGTAACAAAAACATCAATCATTTGTTTATTTTTAAAATAAATTTAAGCTATGTACTTTTTTGAAAAGTAACGCTGTTAATAAATATTACTACTAGCAGCAAAGCGCCCATACCCTATGATTTTTGTAACAATGACAATAGCTTTAGAACAGGAGCGTTCTTGTAATTCGACACCGTCAGACCATCTATTAATGAGCAACTAAAAAGTATTATAAATGTCTAACTATTTTACTTATTTAGTTAATTTGAATGTTAATATAGTCATAATTTCATGAAAAAAATTATATAATTTCACATTCAAAATTATTCTTGTTCTTAATTTTATCCTAACCAACTCACAAAAACATGAGAAAGAAAACAGTAAGGATAAGAATACAATAAATTACAATGAAAAGGTAATATGTAGTTTCTGTAAGGATTTTCATGTTAAAAATAATCAGTTATAAATGACATTATTGAACTAGAAAATAAACAAATGACTAATCTTTTTGCTTCTTTTAAGCCACCTATAGACGCACAAAGTATGAAAATAACAAAACGAGCATTATAGACTTTTGAAGTTCAAGGTAAGACCTAAATATCCCGTAAGTGTAATATTTTTATATAATAGCCAACAGATTCATATTACAGCCTAAATAATGCGATTTTTTAAAATTTCAAAATTTCAGGCAGAGATTTTTTTATAAAGTATAGGCCGAACACGTCAATAGTAGGTTTCATTTCTTCCACGATAAGTGGACTTGATCTCTGAGAAATAATAGCTGGTTCCATTCAACAGTCGAGACACTGGAGTCCGTTAAAAATCACTAAAAATCAATAAAATATGCGAATTTTCAGCACTGTTATTTTTCGGGAGAATTGATTGTGTTAATTTATATTCTTTGCACAAAAACTACAATCTTTCAGCTTTGAAATGCCATTTAGAACGTGTAGATATCTTTATTAGAAAAATGTTTACAGCTAAAAATATTAAAGCATAAAAATTACGTTTTTTAAATGCTTTAAATCGGGTAGGCGTGAACTGATGCATGTGAAAATTAAATGACGATGGATTTCCTTCTTTAGAACCCTAAAGAAGATTCTCACAAAGTTTAAGAAAAATGTAAAATAAGCTGGCTTTGCCGATTAGACAATTTCATATGGAATGACTCAATAACGAATAAAATAAAGTCAAGAAAATTCTTGGGTTTCGTGAAACTGCACAATGGAACTCTTATTTACATACATGATGTTTATTTATGTTATCGGAACTAGTATTTTGATTTAGTTGACAGATAAAATGGATAAATTGGTCTGTGAAATTGAAATTTCTTTGTGTTCAAAATAGGTACCTTGATCTCTATAAGAGGAATGCACTTCAATGTATTTTAGAATTCGATTTTGGGAAAAAAATCTGATCAAAATGAGAGATGAAAATGGGTATCGTCAGTTGGGCAAAGAAAAACCAGGAAAAATTAAATGGTCGGTCGTCGCCATGGGCAATGAATCACGTCTTCGGAGGAATGGTAAAGGAAGATGATGAAAAGAACCTATCCGGAAAATTTGCGATGGTAACGAAACGCCGCAATGGTGTTACAACCGAAAAGATTTTGAGAATGCGCTCAGTCAGAAAGTATTTTCTTGTGAAGATTTCATTAGTGGCCTCGGACACGCCTGGAAAATTAACAGTGATTTATCACAAGTTAAGCAGTAGAGAGCTTTTAAAATATGACAAAAGCGGTAACGCAAGTAGACCACTAAGCGATTATGACGCGATTTATTAAGGTTATAAATAGAATCGAGAGGGAAAATAAAGAAGTCGTCGTCGATCTTCCGTAGTTAACAAAAAATCCAACCATAACCTGAAAAAGATACGTAAGTTCCGTACCGAAGCTTGTTAATGTTCTGAAGGTTACTTCTAGCGATTGTCTACCCAGTCAAAATGAGCGATTGCCTTTTGAATAAGATTTAAATTTTTTAAATTAAAGACCGTCTGGTCCTAAAAAATTTCATAACCTCATATCTTATAAATTTAATTTGAGAATTGTTCAATTTGAAGTGTTCTAACCTCAAATCAAATTTGTTTCAGTGTGCTTCTTCTGACATTTATTGTTAATTTCCATTGTAAAATAAACTGAAATTTCATAGACATTATTCTTCAGGACTTCTGCCCTTTAGATTTTCCAACTTATTCTATTTTGATGTCAGCAGGTGTCAATGATTTCAAACTTCGAAGGTATCGATGCAGACGTAGTCAACGTCAGAAATCTTATACTGCGATTGGACTTTGACGGATAGTGATGTGTCAGAAAATCCTAACTTATGAAGAAGTTAAGACAGCCACGCTAGTATTAGTGTCATTTGGAGAGCTTGAATTTTTTGACAGCTTTGTCATCTTGACAGTTATTAAACAAATTATAGAGACGTTTGACGTTTCACAACTTTTATAATTCTTATAACTTTTTTATTGTAAAAACACGTGTAGCTAAGGGAAATACGAAATACATATTTCTATTTCACAATATTATAACTTCGACTGCTGCTTTCTCAGTGTGTATGAGACATAATAAAAGAATTTTGAACTTTTGACTTTTTTTTTCGTTCTTATAATTCATAATTAAAGATACACAATTACACAACAACATTTCACTCAAGGAATAAGTATTGAGTAATGCTTAAATTAGTTCCTAATGTTTATGTTGTTTTAAAATTTTAACTCCATTTTTTCTGCGATGATTCAAGAAAGGAACAATAATGTTTAAATGTTTATTTATATATTTATACTATTTTATTATCTTATCAAATTTTATCAAATTGTTATCTATATAAAATTAATATGTTATATCCATACATAACTGTTACATTTTTAACAAATTTAGATTAATCCTTTTTTAAATGACATTAAAATATGAATAAACCATGGTAATACTAAAACACTGAAAAATTCTGTATAGTTCATATCTTAAACTATTTCCAATTTCGACTGCAATAATTCCTCGACTTTAAAATACATATTTTGCTGGACAGCTATAATAACGCGTAAACAATTCTAATAAATTTAAACATATTCAGATGACAGCACGGTACGGTGAGAATATTTAATAAATTAACATTAAAATTACAAAAAGCGATTAATGAGATCTTGTAAAGTTTAAATAATTTAGAAGAAAAATGAATAGGAAATAAGGTCCCACCTTTTTTCTGGGGTGGTCCCATTTTTATTTTTTCGTTTAATTTCTTATTTGCAATTTTGTGACAAATGTAAAAGTTTGTTTTCAATACATTTCATTTAACTTTTTAATGCATATAGAATAAAATTTATATTTTTAATAAAAGGATGTTCTAGTTAAATATGTTTTAATTTGATTAACAAAAAAAACATAAACTTCTATGTTCATCGCCGAATTTTATCTCATTAATCCTAGAAATGCGTTCATTTAAATGCGCTTATATCAGAAATAGATCTCTTAAAAATCTAATTTTCTTTCGCAAAGTACCACGTCAAGAAATTTAATAATATTGATATACCTGATTTTATGATGTAACTGATCTAAGCTGGTTGACTGGGACTGTCCTATAATGTATTCAAAAATTTTAATAAATAAACCTGTGCCGAAAGGATTAGTTGGAGATTGATTTTTTTTTATAATGTTGTCTATTAAAAAAATGTCGCCTAAAAAATATTAACCTGAAAACGATATTCTTAAAAATGTAAAACATTTAGGTTAGAAAAATTGATGTTTCGGAGTACAATCTAATTGGTTCCATTTTGTTTTAATTTAGTCTTTTTATCTGGTTTAGGATATCTTGGTTAGTCAATTTTAGGTAAGATTTTTTATAAGTTGTTGCCAAGTGAAACTGCAGTAACTGTTGAAATAATTTGGAATTTTTTACGTCCAGTGTAGAGTTTTATAAATTTGCCAATTTCGTAGTTAACACTGACGTAGTTTTCCACGAAACACCAAAACACTATATACTGCACTCGACGCGCGTTTCGCCAACCAAGTTGGCACCATCTGGAGATGATTAAAACTGACTTGTAGTTTCCTACTGACAAATTCCTATACCAGCCGCTACTGTTGAGCTTATTCCACGATTAATTTCTGTTTACAAATAATTTAATGTTTTCATTTTCACTTTCGTTTGATATGAGTTTTTTTTCGTTTTAATTAATCGATTATTAAAAAATCGGTAACCAAATAATCGACAATTTGCAATCAATTAATACATTATCGATCAATATAACGCTCTCGGATTGGGTATCACAAATCAAATAGCTCTATATACTTTTACTACTAAATCCTAAAATATTGACAATAGTGCTCTAAGTCTCCAGTGTCGCAATGCCAGTAGAGTAATTTCTGTGATGCCAGTTTGCGATCGTATATTGTGTTATGTTGGTCATTGGACGCTGAATTGAGTGTTATTTTTTGTGGTAAGATAATAAATAATAATGGGGAGAAATAATTTGTTAATAATAATAATAATAATAATAATGATTTATTGCCCAACAGATAAAAATCCAATTACAGGACAAACATGAACAAAACAAAAAAAAATAATAGTAATAAAGTATATCACAAAACAGCAGTAGTAAAGTTACAGGAATATTAATAGTATATTTTTAAACAATAATGAAATGACATGTAACAACTGACTAATAAACTGGAAAAATGATTGATTTAAATAGAGTTAAATTATAAATACATACTTAACAAAAGACACAATAAAAAGTAAAAAAAGGTATCCATAATCTATATATAAAATAGTACAAAAAATATTAGTAGTGTATTTACAAGCAATAACGAAATAACACGTAACACCTAAGTCATAAAATGGAAAATGAGTAAAGAAGGTGAATTAACTAACATTAAAAAACAAAGACATAATAAGATACCTATTAAAAACATGATCCGTCATTATCTATGTATATAAATGTGTAGTGACACTTAACTATTGTTAACTTTTATGTTAAAAGCATTGACAATTTCAGGAAACGTACTACAATTAATATCACAGACACCTGATATTTTATTGAAATTATTGCACATAACATTTAGTGGGGATCTAAGAAGGATATTAGTCCTGGATGTCTCGCAGTAAAATGTTTGAGTTTGACGTGAGGTTATTCGAGGAACATGAAAAGAGAACATACCCAAAAGCTCTAGACTGTCTAATTTGTTGTGAAATAGGTTATATAACATTTTCAAACTATTTATTGCGCGCCGCAATTCCAAAGATGTAAAATCAAACCTCTCAAGTAGAAGGGAGTGTTGGTAGCCTCTTTCTGGGTAGAAACCGTCAATCTTTAAGGATAAAAATTTCAAAAACCTTCTCTGTACCTTTTCGATGGCGTTTTTATAACAGGCGTAGTGAGGGTTCCAGACTATCGAGCAGTATTCTAATTTGGATCTTACGTAGGAGTAATAAAGTGTTTTTAAAGCACATTCATTGGAGAATGAATGGCAGTTCCTAACAATAAAACCTAACATTTTCAAGGCAGAAGATGTTACTTGCGCCACATGGTTCGAGAAAGTGAATTTCTGGTCAAATATTACCCCTAAATCTTTTATAACTGCAGAACGTTCAAGTACCTGCGAATTTAAAGAGTAGTCAAATACAATTGGATTTGATTTCCTTGTATAAGAAACAACCTTACACTTTGATGCATTCAAATGAAGATTGTTTTGGTTACACCAATTTTCAACTATTACAAGTTGTGCTAGAACCTTTTCACAATCATCCATGCTGCTTATTTCCGCATATATCTTCATATCATCGGCAAACATTAATTTATCACATTGTACTGCGTTCATGAGATCATTTATAAACAACAGAAACAGCAGTGGTCCGAGATTGGAGCCTTGAGGTACACCCGAAGTTGCCGTGAATAATTCTGACTCATATGCATAATACATTACGTATTGTTTTCTATTATATAAATATGACTTCAGAAATGCTATCAAATGGCAACTAAACCCAAACATATTTAATTTGTCTAAGAGAAGCTTATGATCTATCCGATCGAACACCTTCGAGAAATCGGTATATATCACATCTACCTGACCTTGTGCATCTAGTATTTTTGAAATAAATTGAGTTATTAAGCATAAATTAGAGGCGGTGGACCGCATTTCCATGAATCCATGCTGATAGGGCGATATTAATAATTTTACAGTGGGATAGATGCGAGCATATAACGATATTTCGAAAAGTTTGGCAAAATTGCAAAGTATTGCTATGGCTCTGTAATTACTTATATCCGACGCATTTCCGGATTTGAATACAGGGCATAATCTAGTTAATTTCCAACAATCGGGAAATACGGCTGTTTTTAACGATAGATTATAGATAATGGGAAGTGGTTGAGCCAGAGCACCTGCACAAGAAAAGAAGGAATTTTATCATGGCCTGATGTCATCTTGTTCTTAAGCTTCTTAGCAGCACATATAATTTCGTCTTCGGTTAAATTGGGAATATTAAAGCATGACACATCCCTGTAGGTATTGGTAGTTACTTTATCACTAGAAGGCAGATAAACGCTACTGAAGAAATCACCAAAACCATTGACTATTAATTCTGGGCTATCGTATGTGTTTTCTTCATACGTCAATAAACCAGGAATCCTGGTTGTGCCTTTTTTATTTTGTATAAAAGACCAAAAATTTTAAGGATCAGTTGTTACAGAATTTTGTACATTATTTAAGTAATTTCTATAAGCATCGTTTATCTGGCTTTTTACTTCGGTTCTCAATCTTCTAAATTCTTGGAGATAGTGCTCATTTTTTTCTTTTTTATACTTTGTATTTATCTTTTAATGTTATGTTATTTTTAATTTCATTGGTGTACCATTTGGGATATTTAGGTTTGTTATTAGTTGTTATATTGTATGTTGGGACATACTGGTCGAGCAGTGAATATAACACTATATAAAATTCTGAACATGCACTATTCACATCATCCATGCTTGACAAAAAAACTCCAGTCAACACTTAATAAGGCATTATATAGACCATGGTAGTTAGCTTTTCTAAAATTGTATGCTTTATTTGCTGTGTTATTCTCAAAGTTGATGCTATTTGTGTCGTTAAGAATAAAAGAATTGATAATCAATTAATTGACCATTTGCTTAATGTCCTCACAATAATTGACTAATGATTATACCTATCATCGAAAAATCGTTTATGGCATAATCGATCGTCGAAGAACCCATTATCGATTATAATTCATTAATCGGAATTATCGATTAATTTTTATAACCGATTTTCGATTATCAAATTTCACAATCGCCCAGTCTATTATTTAGGTATAAAGCATTATGAATGAAATGAACCTTCGTACAGAATAATTAACTTACCTATTTTGTTTTGTAATTACATTATCGAGCATATATTTGAAATCTAGATTTTAAATTGTTATATGCGTATAAAAAAATTATTTTTTTAATATGTTTTTAAGTTAGGCATGACAAAAAATATTGTATATTGCAAGATAACAAAATGACCTCTGAAACATAGCTGTATGATATATAGGCACTGACTTACTTATCTACGAGTCTGAAATTTGCATTGTGTATCTAAAAAACGTATATTTAACGGTGAAGAGGTTATCGTAAACGTGCATAAAAACTGATACGCAGCTCTAGTAACCCAATTATTAGTTATAATTTTAAAATATGTTTAGTCACATATACTTAATCTAAAAAATTCAACTAAAGCAAATATTCTGAATTTCTTGGATGTGGTATTGTGTAGCTCATAATTATTTAGTCTTGACAAGAATAATCAAGATACTGCTCTAATTTAAAATTAGAAGTACTAAAGTCTCATATAGTTCTTTACGTAATTAAATTCAATAATAACAATGTTAGTATACAGTAGTTTTAACACTATATACAAATTATTAATAGAGATCGGGAGGTAGCGATAAATTCCAGAGAAAAATTTAACGTAGATACATATTAATACTATATTGTAAACACATAAGGAAACGTTCCCAAACAAAATGAAATAATAAAATATTCTTATGACCCTACAGTGCAATAAATCTGTTTTCTTTATAAAAACGGAAAAAAAATAAAGATTTTTATCAAATAATTGGACGGCTCGCAGCTATAAAAAACAATTACTTACTGTCCGCCATTTCTTGAAGGGAAAATACTCGCTATTGTCTAGTGTCCATTAGCAGTGCATAGATAGACAACTATAAGTTGCATAGCTTGGTTATTACGTTTACGCCAACTGCCCCATATTGAAAATGAGTACCACTCTGAATACGTAGTATTTATAAAACGTCTATATGAATAAAAAGTAGATACGTAAACGGTGCAAAATTAACGACAACGGTGGTTAACTTTTCTAAAACGTATTGTTCAATTCCTTCAAAGGATAAAGTGAACTTGTGGATTAGTGATTTCCCAAAGTTGCAATTTAACAACACAGAATTATATCGCACACGCTGTAAAGAAGTGCAACGTGAAGGTAAACATTAAGAGACACTTTTCCTCGAACAGTCATAAGAAATATGTAGTAGTATTATTAAATAATCCACTATTTAGAGAATTTCTGCAAAACTGTATTAGAGGGCAATATTGTAATGTTCAGGTGCCACTGGAAACGACACTAAGAAAAAAATATGTTCATAGGGTGTCCTCGTTGCAATTTGAAATATACTAGAAGTATTCGAAAATGTACACTAAATTGTACTCACAATGGCAGAATGCACAGACTTGTCCCCTGGTGCATCAATTTCACTGATATTCAATGGGATTCGTCGATGGACGTCACAGATATTATATGTCAAATTTCAGATTTCTACGTTGAGACGTGTTTCAGAAGATAGGGTTACTACAAATGACCAACGACACATAGACACACAGACGTCATGCCAATTCAGATAAATTTTCTATTTTGCCGTCTCAAAACGACATTTGCATCATAATTTTTTTTTCACAACGCCAATCATTTCTCTATAGATAGATGAAAAAGTGAAACGAAAATCGTTTCTGTTTTTCGAAAGTAAGTTATCGAAACAAAAAATTTAAGAGTTTACGGGGAATTTCAACAAAATCCTATCACGAGTCATATAACGTTAGAGTAAATGTTTTTTAAGACTGACATAATACTATTAACGTTTCATATTGCTAAGACCAAGAAAATTGTAACAATAATTTATAATAATGAGAAAATCACAAATGTTCAGCTAATATAGACTTTTCAGCTGAATCCGACGTATTCTTCCCACACTGAATTCATTGAATTGAACAAAGAGATTTCCGTATCATATGAGGATATTGTTTACGAAACTAAAGATGCTTGTGTAGAAACAAGAGATATCAGAGAAAATCGGATCTACAAGACTTAGAATTGATTGTGGGTAGTGATGGGTAAAAGAAGCATTGGGGAAATTTCCGGGAATATTTCGGAGAAATTTCCCCAAAAATTCCTGGTGATACTTGAAATAAGATTTTTTTTTAGACATTCAGGACAAAAATAATTTGAGAAAAGTAAAACTAAAAAATATGTTTTAATATATAAAAGCACACCACATAAATTAGACAATCAAGCTTTAATTATGATTGCACTAGTAAATAATTTTTACCACGTAAATGGAAATCCTTCTTGAGGCAGTTGGGCATACCATTTGCAGACCGGTTTCTGGTTTTTGCCTTCATTAGTGCGAAGTAGGTACATACACAATGACAATTATACCTACTTCGCACTGATGAAGACAAAAACCAGAAACCGGTCTTCGTATGGTACACACAATGGCCTCAACAGGGATTTCCATTTATGTGGTAAAAATCCTGTACTAGTCGGTAATGACAATTAAAGCTTAATTACTTCTCTTAGTATGATACAAATTTATAAATCATTAAGTGTGCTGGAAAAAAAAATTATATTTAATCTTCAATTAAATAAATTGAGAGGATTTTGACTTTGGTATCTATGTAGGTATTATTTCTAGTATTATTTTGTAAATTAACTTTTACCCTCTCTATTGGAATACTTTGAGTATTATAGTTATTATTATACCTTTATGAAGATTTAATTTATTGTTTAGTCAATTAAAATCCACTTTCTGCGATTGACGCTGAATGTGAATATTAGTAAAAACAAAGCACGTATTGCAATAATTCTAATGAGTAAGTCTAAATACTGATCCAGTAGTGTCAAGTAATGAGAATAATTTCAGCAGTTTGAAATTCCTTCAGTAGAGTTTTTGATATTGACAATATATCAGTATTAAGTTCACACGATCAGTATTACTGATAATATTCAAAAGTGTTTGTAATATTGATCGTTTTAGGGTCGCGTTAGCAAATAGCTACATAGCAGTAAATAAGTACTGAAAAATCTGCTCTGAAGTAACAAAATGTGTCATGCTTAAAAAAATTAGCATAGTATAAAGTGCAGAAACAAAATTTTTCAAATAACTAAGAAATTAGTACATATATAATTAATTTTTATTCTTGTTTAGAGAACAATGCTATTATATTACCATTGAAACGATTGGCAGTCTATCCATAGTTATATAATAAAATAATAACATGCATAAGATATACTTATTTACTTATTCTCAGAATTATTATTACTATATTTTTTAATCGTCCCATAATTTTACTGTATATTTTGCCATATATTAAATTTGTACATAATAACCTTTCGTGAAAAACTGTGTTATTATTGTACAAATTACTAATTAAAATAATGAAATATTCGTGCCAGTAATTTACAAAATAATAGGATAATAGAATATTTTCCTAATTTTCTAATTACACGATTATTATATATATTGTACACATATATGGCGAAAACTTAACTTGACGTTTTTTTAGTACTTTTGTGATTTTAAAATGAGTACAACGTTAGCGGATTTAGAATCATGGATTAGTGATATGATGAAGAAACAAGAGATTGCACACTACAAAATGGATGTATCTGGAAATACAACAAAAGGAGATGGCTATTTGGGAGAAGTAACTTTTATAAAAATAATTGCGAGTGCAGAAAAAGGAGGAGAAAAATATTATAATCTGATAGTGAAATCTGCAAAGAAAAGTGACGAATTTAGAAAACAAACCCCTATAAGGGAAGCTTTCGAGAGAGAAATATTTATGTACACAAAAGTGTTTCCTATATTCCGTGAATTTCAGATTGAATGTGCCATAGAAAATATTTTTTTAAAATTTGCTAAATGTTATAGTGTGTGCAGTGAAAACAAAAAAAGAATCTTTAATCTTGGAAAACTTAAAAACTGAAGGATTCGAAATACATGATCGAAAAATTGTTCAAAATTTAAACCATGCCCTTTTTGTATTCAGAAATTACGGAAAATTTCACGCAATTTCGTTAGCTCTAAAGTCAAAGAAGCCAGCACTATATAAAAGTTTAACAAAAAATATGACCAATGTAATGGGCCGTTTTATTTCTCAGTCTAAAATGATTACCAATTTCATAAATGACGTTAAATCTGCAATTGATATATTAAGAAACAGCGGACGAGAAGCTCTTGCCTTAAAATTTGAGGGATTTGAAGATGGAATAGAAGACTATCTAATTAACTATGCAAATCCAAATAATCGACAGTCAGTTATTACGCATGGTGATTGCTGGAATAACAATATGATGTTTAAATATGAGGTATTTTCCTAATTCAATAAATAATGGTAATGTGGGTAAAACTAATTCCTTTCACCTCTTTTAATTAATTTCTATCAGGAAATTGCCCTCAATGTGGATTTTTTTCACCACAGTAGATAATTGCTCTAATTCCATTCATAAATAAGTAACTAATTATTATGAGGCGGTGGAGAATTTAATTTTTGAAAAATAAAACTGAAAATATGCCATCTAAAGGATACAGTTAGCGCTGTACTTTCACATGCATACAAAAGCAAGTGTCTTGATGGGACTCAATATATATTATTTTACTGTTATAAGAAAATATTCATGAAAACTTGCTCTCGTTTGTGTGCTAACACTAAAGTTGTCGTTCAAACCGTTGGTCGGTCGATAGAATTCTAAAGACGAAATCCAGAGACAGCTGTAAAAAACTGCAGTAAAATTCATATGAAAATTAATAGCGACTTCTTGTGAAAAATAGAAATCCTAAATGTTCCATTTGTTATAAATAGCACGTACACTGTGTCGGGTCAGTCCTCGACAGAAATTTAAGAAAAATACAAATGTAACACCCAAATACAAATTTAAATACTTTTTAGATTTATTTAGATTTTATGAGTGACTCATAGTAGCCAGCTCATAAACTAGTAATAATTTATGCCACATTTATTATATACCGAGTGCACAGATAGTTTTGTCTTAAAGAAAGTTTTAGAAAAGTCTTCAAGAAGTTATATCAAAACTAAATCATCTTTTAGTCTTTATTGGCTAATCAAGGTATTTGTCAAGTCTTCAATAAAACTTTATAACTGTTAAGTCCAAGTTAGGAGTATTGAGTGTTGCAGAGAATTATGACGGGTTGTGGTTTTATAATAGCTTTATGAAATTATCTTGGGGTGGTTGTTAATGCCCCGTTATAAATCAAAAATGCTTTGAGATCACCAAGTTTTAGGTCTAACCTTCATAAAGCCAACAATTTATTAGAGTTTTAATGAAGCGAACAAAAATCTGTATTAAATCAATTTAAGCATAAAAGAGTTTGGTTCCCTTTTTTACAAAATATAATGTTTTAAAATATCACTATAGTAAGAATGAAACTTTCGTTTTAAAGAGTCAAAGCCATAAATATGTTATTCGATTCAATTGTCAGCGGTACTCAAACAGTATGACACAATTTTTGAAATTCCACGCAGGTCAGATGTTCGCTATTGTAAGGTTTGAATAGGAAAAAAGGGTTCATCATTTCCTTTTTCACAGCTGAAATAATTCTTCTCCTCTAGTGTAAACTGACGTTCATCTCGAGTCGAGTCTCGAGTTCAATGTTTTCCTTTCGATTGATTCATGATTGTTTATTTTCTTAGAACTTTTAGGTCTTATCTAGTTTACGTAAATAGATTTTCTATATCAGAGACGCAACATTTTACCTGCTCAAAATCTTTTCTAGTTAAAAATAGCTAACTTTAATAAATGTCGTTACGTATGATTCTAATTTGTAATGTTAATTTTAGGAATGATAGAAAACACGAAATAAATGGTTAAATGAATTACAAAATAAAAGCACAAATATATTTATTTACTGTTTGAGATTCACTGTTCACCAATCTTACGCTGCAAATATTCCACAAAGTAGTTGTAAATAAGTCGCTTATGTGTATACCTATGCAGAACTGGTCTGCTGGCAATTGAAACAAATAAAATTATTTATAATTTTTGACTCTGGAGAAAGTTGCAGTCTTACACCGTCCCGACTATAATAAAACTAACGCACTGGATAAAAAATGAGAGTGGCGTGCAGTGCAGACGTGTGTATCGTTGCGAAAAACTGAATTATTAGGTTATGTTATTGGGGTACCATAAATCCTATAGATTTTAAAGCGGTGTTATGTGCTCAAAGTATTTAAAACGGGTTATTTTAGTTTAAATTTTCAATCTACAAATTGCAAAACAGTGTAATTTTATAATAATAAGGCAAAATTTTTTGATGAAATTTGGAGTCTGTCGAAATTTTCCACCTGACTGAAAAAAAAATTCTACAAATGTTTTACAGATTGTTTAAAAAATAATCTGGTGAGGCACATAATTTTTGCAACTTTTAATCGCAAATTTCAATCGCTATTTTTTTTTCAGCAATTCTCTATTTATGCTGCTATTCTGCTGAATGCTCTGCAACTTAAATATGTATGTATTCGATGTAAAATGATTTGGCTGTATGTAAATATTTGCAACCGTAAATTTTACAGAAATTGATATTCTGCTGTAATTTATACATATATGTACCGATTTTGTTCTATTCTACCTAACTGCTCGCGAATTTAATTTAACGTCGTTGTAATTTATTTATATTTTTGAGTTTTATTAAATTTGATAAATTTTACATAGATTGGCATAAATGCTGTGTTATTTAATAAACCCCCGATTGACAGTAGGTTGACTTACATAAGTGTATACATACGTGCACGCGTTACTTCCCACTTTTTGATTGGATGTTTCTCAGAAAATGTAACGTAACCAAAACCTGAAAATTGTAATAAAACATATGATTTGCAGCAGTTTTATTATTTCCAAATAAATTTTTTGAATATATTAGCTGTAAAACCCTACCTTTAAGTAAAATGGAATTGTATTGTTAGCAATCGTTTCGTGTTAATGTGCTTCTAAACAACCATTGATTATTTCTGTTGCCATTATTTTACTGATACGAAATATTCACGAAATTCAGCTCAGGAATTTCAAAAGGATTATTTCAGTCCCGCAATATCTTCGTTTTCCAGTATTTGGGTAGCAGATGTATTCCAAAGTGGTTAAGGAATCGATAATAATGACGTATTCAGAGGTTTATAGTTATTCTACGTTGTGGAGACGTGCTATTCTGCAGTAATTTTCAGCTTTTCTTCATCGTAGTAGTTCCACGAAGCATTCTTTTGTTGTTTTGTAGGTCATCTTTCAAGAAGTGGGTGTCTCGATTACTGTTAGTAATTTGCTCATCCATATTTGTCACTTATGTCGATAGCCAAGAAGGGTTTTAAGGGAATAATTTTATTATTTTGGATTGGTATAATGATGACTTATTATAATAACAAGGATGTTTGTGGTGTTAAGACTGGTACTAATTTACTAACTGATTTTATTTCTAGCCAGTTATTCTCTAGACGTGAGGCAATGTTGACTTGAGCTTGGCCATGCAACTTATTTTTAATGGCTCTTAAAACAAATTTATATTGTACTTCATTTTCTCCTGTAGCACATGTAGCTACAAGTTCATCACAGGCTGACAGAAAATCATTCAAGCTTGATGGGATGACATCAAACTTTGGAATTATATCAACAAACATTTTAAACAACTGAAAGTTTGTCATTGTGTTTGCCGTCGTTGCATTTGGTGAAACCATTTTGGAAGGTTCAATTAAAAAATATTTGTTTAATTCTTAACCCATGAATTTTTATTACTATTTAAAACTATTAAATTCTGATTTATGTCAGAAAATTTTGATATGCAGTCAAAGTTTGTGAGTTATAGTTATCAATCTTAAATCACTTTAAAAAGGAAAGGGACTAGCTAGGAACACTTACTGTTGACATGGAGAATTGGTTATCTGTTCTTCTGATGAGTCCTGATGGTTGAAACCAAAGGTTCTAACGGAAGGTACTGCTTGTTTGATCGACAAATCTCCTTAGCTGGGATTGACTTTATTCAGAGGTCTTGCCGTGTTCAATTAAACTAAATTTCGTAATGACTAACAGTACCTAAGTGTACAATTAACTATATTTCTGTAATGGAAGTTATTATTAATATATAACTGATGATATTTGAGACGTGTTAGTATTTATAATAAGTCTTATCTAGTATTTACTTTAGATAGTGGTCAAGTGACCAATATATCCGTATGCCTAATAAAAACATATTTGTTAAAATAATAAAAGTGGGTCCAAGGATACACGTGGTGTAACGTCCTTCATTTTCCTATTCATTACACATGGTTAAATCGTCCCCAAATTTTAGAATTGACCTGTATTCAACCCGTAAAACTAAATATATTTTCTTTTTCAGGATGAAAATAAAAATCAACCAATCGACATACGCTTTATTGACTTCCAGCTATCAACGGTAGCATCGCCAGTATTTGATCTGTCTTATTATTTGTATTGTTGCACAGATGAAACTGTGTTACGTAATTTTAATTTTTTGCTACAAGCATATTATTCCAGTCTATCAGATTCTCTTAAAGAATTTGGTTGTAATCCTGAGGAATTATTCACTTTCAAGGAACTAAAAGATCATTGGACTAAATATGGAAGATATGGGTTTTGCTTAACTCCTTTTATTTTGAAGATTGCTTTATGTGAAACTGATGAAGTGGTTGATTTTGCTGATACTATTGACAAAGGGGAATTGAGTAGTGCATTTGACTTTAAACTACAACGACAAGATTTGTACAAACAAAGGCTTGTAGATGTACTTACTCACTTTGCAGAAACGTTCTTGTAGTTTGATCAAAAATTGTAGGAATTTATATATTTATAAAAAATTAAATTTATCATAGTACTTTATCAATAGTTTATAAATCATCAGTTGTATGATGTTTTTTCGCCAGTAGCTAGCGAGAATGGCATAAGGGTACGTTCACACAGTGGCTTGGCAGTGCAATGCTGTACTACGCTATTCTAACATACAGTGTGGAACAGCCAAATGGAATAAATTCAGTATCTCAATTAGTGTGTATATTTATAAAAAATTCCCAGACATGTCGATTTTGGATTCGAAAATGACATCCTGCAACGTAAAAAATTTCATCCCCAAATTTGACCCCCTTAGAGTGGCAGTTGCAAACCATAAATTTTTTAATGGGAAATAGGGGCTTGTGATACCTCAGTTGAAAGGTATTTTCATTCTATATTCAAAAATGCAAACGTTTTAATATTTATTGCAAAAATTAAAAAAAAAATCAACTGCATTCGCAACAGCAAACTAAAAAAAATTAATAATTTCAAAGTAGGAGATGTTCAATATGAGTTCCTTGAGCGTCTTGGCAGCATCCTAATCTTAACTAAAAATATCTTCTAATGTTTTCCAACATCTGAGGAATGACCGACCCTACCGCAACCGTTATTTTTCTTCTCAAGCCAGCTATATCGCTTGGATTAGTTTTGTATACCATACCTTTTACATATCCCCATAGAAAAAAATCTAAGGGTGTAAGATCAGGAGAACGTGCTGGCCATTCTAGCGATCCTCGCCATCCTATTCACTAATTTGGAAATGTTACGTCGACATATTGCCGGACATTGATTCGGTAATGTGATGGTGCTTCATTCTGCTGAAACCATATCACATGGACTGGAACTTGTGGATTTGCTTCAGCAGGATATAAGTTTGCCAAAGTTGGTACGATATTATTTTGGAGTAGAGCTAAATAATTATCTACACTCAAATTGCCTTCAATGAAAAAGGGACCAATTACATGGTCTCCAATTATCCCCGCCCAAACATTAACCTTTTCAGGATTTTGCGTATATAATTCTCTCATCTAGTGAAGATTTTCATTAGCCCAGTAGCGACAGTTTTGACAATTAACATGGCCGTGAAGAGTAAAAGTGGACTCATCAGAAGAAAACATTTTCTAGTTGGATAATATTATTATCTAACCTTTGCATCATTTGTTCAGAAAAATACGGTCTTCTGTCAAAATCATCATCACTAAGCTCCTGAGTTGGGGTCAGCTTATAGGTTTCTTTTAATAGGCGAGTAATCAAGGAATGGAAAACATTCAATGCTGAGGCTGCTTGTCGACTTGAACTATGTGAGTTCTCTTCAAACTTAAGCAGTTCATCTAATTTGGTATCGTTACTTACTTTCGCGAAACTACTTTTCAATTTTGCTAATTGTACCTTAGGATATAGGCGGCAAACAGGAAATTTTTCTTGAAATAGGCGAACAACTTCGGCCTGTGATCGCATTCTATCTCCGTAACCGACCACCTAAATAATTGTTATTTTATGCATTTCTGTTAAATAAATCATTTTTAGGAATTGCAGTTAGTAAAACTCAAACAATACGCAAAACACTGACAACTATTTATTGCTGAATCAAATAGCAAGTAGCTACGGCGCGGCGATTTCAATAAAAATAGCAATAAAGAATTTTATTAAGTTTTTATGTCTTCCTTTTAGTTGATAATGTTGAAAAAGAACACAAATTGTTTTTGCTAGCCTGCAAGAACAAAACGCTGTAAGTTTTTATGTTTTTCGTTTGTTGTAGCGAATTGCGTCAAGCAGACCGTTAATTTTTGCAACAAATATTAAAAACATAACATTTATGAATGGAGAATAAAAAGGCCTTTCAAGTGAGGTATAACTAGCCCCTACTTCTTATTT
This sequence comes from Rhamnusium bicolor, assembly GCA_029963845.1. Taxonomy (NCBI): domain Eukaryota; kingdom Metazoa; phylum Arthropoda; class Insecta; order Coleoptera; family Cerambycidae; genus Rhamnusium; species Rhamnusium bicolor. The sequence goes on from JANEYF010001757.1 coordinate 88,932, forward strand.
AAAAATTTAGGAGTTGCAACTGCCACTCGAAGGGGGTTAAATTTAGGGATGAAATTTTTACGTTCTTACGTTCATTTTCGAATCCAAAATCGACTTGTCTCGGGATTTTTTATAAATATACACAACAATTAAGATACTGAATTTATTCCATTTGGCGGTTCCCCACTGTACACTCCGTTATCTATACAAATAGTTGCGGTCAAATGTGCAAGCAGCAGCGACTATGCAAACTTTATTCTATTTGTTGAACATGTCCTTATTAAGTGACTAGATTTTAAATGAATTAATTAAATGAAGAAGATTTTGTTATATAAAAAATAAAAGATCTATATTTGTAGAATTTTATCACCTGTTCCATGAATTTAATCATTCCAATAAATTTCAAGTACGCTTTCAAATGAAGTCAGAAAAGAAACGTAAATGATGGTATTATACAATAAATGTAAAAACTCCAATTGATGAGAGCTAGATCAGTGCTAGATGTAACTTAATTGTATACATGTAAACAATGCGGATTCTAAAAGTCATTACATACGTCACGAAAGACGTCGGTAACATTGAAAAGTTTCCAAACAAATCAAAATCATATGATTCTGCTACAATGACAGACATAGTCAGTGTCAGATTTTGTTTTGTTTTTATTCCATTTCTCTTTAGATATGGCGTAAATATGATACAATACTAGTAAAATCATCGATAGGGTAATAAATGGACGAAATACGTATTTTATTTTAACTGAAAATGATCACCAGATGACTTTATATGGACAGGTCTTAAACTTTGCACTGTATTTTTCTTGAACATTATTTATCCAAAAATTTTCGGTCTGTCGTTGTATTTATAATAAACGACTAAAGCTTGGTCCACACTGATCCGACCGGAGTCGACTCGAACGAAAAAGAAAATTGCTGAAGGAATAAAACAAATAGATTTAAATGTGTAAACCCCTTTCTGAATCCTCTAGGAACATTTCATCGGCATATTTCCGATGGAATGCAAACTATAAAATATAAACGAAATCGACTGAATAGAACACTAAACTATTAAACTAAAGCATTATTTTCTATGCTCTTTTACAAAATGTCACTTAAAATGCTATAGCGATACCATTGGCGATTAACCAAAGTAATGGATACATTTATGTTATGGTTAATTTTATTCTAATGTACAACTTTTTTATCGAAAGAAATAATTATTTTTAATAACGCCAAATTTAGTTGTGTAAAACTAACTCTTAAGCTGTAATGATAACTTTTTGGTTAGAGGGTAATTCATTTTGTCAGTCAATCACATAGTTGATTAATTAAAAAGTATATCTCAGCTTGATGTTAGTTACACAGTTGTTTATCTTCTGTCTAGATGTGGATTTTATACGATATATTCAAATTTCATTAAACTATATTGCGATTTGTCAAAATAACATTAAATAAAATTCATTAAATTAAAATAACACTTTTCTCTAGGTGTTATGTGCAAAAATTTCGAAAAAACCAATTAATTCAATCAAATATATCTGGTAGGACAACTAAATATACAAGCAATAGTAAGGTGGGTTGCGTTAACACTCGACCGCATATTTTAATAAATTTCTGGTATATTTTGTTAATCTAAATGGTAACCTGCGCATAAATTGTGTTGCTCCTGCATCCTTTTACTGTTTTTTTATCCTAGACGGCTCGTAGCGAGAACTGAAGGTACCATGGCCATCTTGAAACTTCAGTTCAAGCCTGGTCGCCCTCAAGATTTAACATTATCTCTTATAAATAATAAGACTTCCTTCTTTTTCTGGGATTTATCTCGGGGGGTACCATAAGTTGTGACCTGCTGTTGTGTAGTTGTTTGTGGGATCACAATATCGCCGTCTGTCGGATTTGTCGGCTTAAATTCAGCCTGTTTGTAAGACCATGTGAACTTTTATTTATTTTTTTTCCCGTAATTTTCATCATAGTTTTTCCTAATAGTGTCCTCCTTCCCTGGAGTCAGAAAATCGCGAGTGGCAACAATTAGTTTCAACCAAGAACCGCAGTTTATGCGGAAGTGTTTAAATTTGTTCTTTTGAGACTCTTTTTTTGGGGATATATCAAATACTCTTACAGGGTTCTTTTTTTGTTTAACAAAGCTTCTTGAAACGGTTTTCTTTTGTCCTTTGCATGGACATATTTTCTGCCTGATAGTCCGGGCTTTTGTAAGATTGTTTTTTTTTTGTTGGGGCTATCTTGGTGTCCTGCTACGCTGAACGACATCCGCCGCCATCCGGGAGTCCTGTAATCACCTCCAGTCGGTTCCAGTTACACAACCCAGATAAGTCCCTGAACACTTATTTTAGAAAAAAGTATATACATATATATACATACATATATATGTTAAATTCGTTTTCCGGGTATACACCTACGCGGGAGTATATCCGGAAAACGAATTTAACATTCACCACCCGCGAAAACCTGAAAAACAACATACATTATATATATATATATATATATATATATATATATATATATATATATATATATATATATATATATATATATATATATATATACTGAATGTTTTATTGCTTTCTCCACTTATTTAACCATTTCATATTCAGTGCTTTTTTTATTTGACATATATATAACCACTTATTTCAAGATTTTTCTATAAAATCATAGTTTACCGTTTAATGTACATACATTTTATATTAATTAGTAAAATATAATTACAGTTTTCAGTTTAATTAAATATTATGTTTTGCAAATTAACATTTGTTGATAACCTTGCATAGTATTAGGTTTTCTTCATATAGTAATAATTTATGACCACATATTTTTTTGTTTTTAAATTTTGTGTATCGGACCAGGGATTGCGTGATCACGTATAACTGGGTTAATTTAAGAATATAAGTGATTATTTGAGATCTTGAAATATTCAAGGGTTAAAAAGCACTGATTTTAACCACAATTTTTTTTAATGTATTTATTAACCTGAATAAATTGTTATAAAGTTTATAAAACATTCTCTTTCCTTCCTCGGCATATGCTGTGTGTGTGAAAACTATACCCAAATTCATCATCTTAAAGGCTCAGGTAAACCCACCTCAGCTCGTGCTAGACTGTGCAGTGGGCCAGTTCGTAGACGATAGATATAGAAGTGGCGCACTCAAAAATAAATTTTTGTTACAATAATCTGCTCTCATTCATTATTAATTAATATACCGGTTTAACTTGAACGTATCACAGAAATTGAAACTTAAATGTTAATTCTGCTCTTCTTTTACTAATTATTTTACTTTCTTAGCAACATATTTTTTTTTGTGCTGTAATATAGGTTAAAATTTAAATATAGAATACTGCGATGAAATTAAAAAGTAATAATAATTTGTGCTGGTGAGAAATTAGTTTAATTTCTATTTAATGAAAAATCCTGGTCTGGGGGATCCGGACCCTCTCGATTACTCATATCTACGCTACTGTATAATATCATATGTATGGAGATCAGAGCTGAGTAAAGCACCCTGAAAAAGCAATTGGAACTCTAAGTACAACATATTTTTTTAAGGTGCTTTAAAGCATTTCTTCAAAAGAAATTTTTTTTCTTTTCAATTACAGAGCTCTTGGAGAATTTTTGGTCAAATACAAAAATAAAAAGCACTCTAATAGCTTAAATAAAACCTATTCTATTCTATTACCTACCTCAAAATTGCTTGAAGCTGAAAAACTGCTTACAAATGCAGTTCTTGTTACCAATCAATGGTTATATGATAGTGTTCCTAAAAATATTCTTCAGATATTCATGTATGATATGGTTAAAGTGGAAAATTTAAATCGCAATACACATATCATTCAAATTTTTTTATTGCTTACATCTTTTTCAATTTTTAACCGCTTTTAATAATAAGCAATACTATAAAGTTTTTTATCACGATAACAAACTGTTTATTTTGTGGACGATGCTGAAGTATGTCTATGTGTTCAGGCAGCCAATCTCTTAGATTTAAGAAGAGAATAAAATAAAATAAAATCCAAGAAGGGCGTCATATATAATTATTACATTTTATATCATATTTTGTGGTCACATTTGAAATGGTTTATACGTACAAACTTTTAGGTATTTTTAAAATATAAATTTTTTGGATATTGTATCTAAGCATTAATAAATAAATAAATAAAAGAGATCTATGTCTTTCATAACCCATCTGGTATATCATTTTTTACACTAAATTGAATGTGTAATCGAAAGATATTTTAACAGATCTCAAAGAAAATCTATAAAAAAATTCAGTTGAAATATTATCTAAAAAATGTTATTCTAAAAAACAATAAGCCGATTCGAGCGCATAGATCAAATCTACCAGGTTATAATTGATTGAAACCAATTACATTCAAGTGCGGTTATACTTTATGGCAGTAAGTTGAAGTTAAAATTAAAAAAGAACAGAGGAGGTTGTAACCGTCAGAGAGGTTATATTTCTGACAGCTTGTTTGAAATTGGAAAGTGGTCTGGCAGCTGTGCGCCCCCCAAAAATGATTATTAATAATTTTATTAACGATACATGCATCTGTAGAATTCAAAGATAAATACTATTAAGTACCATAATCCACCATAATCCACCAAGGAACAAACGGTTTTTCTTTCCAATCTAAAATACTTGTGGAAGTCCGTTTTTAAGAATCCATCTATCCGTCTTTCAAAATGAGGTTGCCTAATATGGGTAAGTTATTGTTAGTGACAATGGCATAAAAAGAGAGATAGATGCCGGTAATTTGAATGAAACAATAAAACTTTACTCCCAAGAAAATCTATATCGTCCTCTATCAGCATTATGCAAGCAGCAAGAACTTGAAAATTTTCCAATTTCCTCTAGTGAAAATCATAGTTAAACCTGCTAAAATATCTCTGCAGCTAAATGTTGTTAAAATACGAGATTAGGTTCGCAAACAAGTTTAATTGAATATAAATATGAAAAGCAATAATAATTATCACAACTCGAACAATTCAAGTGGTCAAACAACTATTGACCAGGTTTAAGCCTTCGAATCGATTTATTGTTTCAATTTAGTCAAAGAATGTCGGAAGAGGCTGTCCTTGCAACCTGTCATGCTCTTCTTTGCACCACGCTGTTCGTGTATCTGCTGGAAGACCGGATTACCAGACCTCAGTGTCCTAGCATACAAGATACGTATAAATGTCTAGTAGCAGGAGTTGACGCAAGTGATCGGCCTATAATTCTTCAGGTCGGAAAGGTCCCCCTTTTTGGGGAGAAGCACAGAACGTATCTCGATGAACCAGTCCGGGATCTGCTGTCTCTCGTTCAACCATGAGTTGAAAACTCGTGCCAGACGGCGGTGAGTGGAAGGAAATTTCTTCCACCACCAGTTGTTAATGCCGTCTGGGCTCGGGGCAGCAAAGTGCTCGTTGGACTTCTTCCGTACTGATTGTCGGGCACACTTCTTCTGGCTCTTCAAGATGTCTGTAGCACAGAGCCTGGTGTGCAATTGCTGGGGTGTCGCTATTGAATGGATGATTTGTTTCGTAGATTTCTTTCCAGAAGGTTTCGACATCTTCTACAGTCTGTGCATTATACAACACGCTGTGGCTCTTGAAAGTGGTGGGAATGATTCGTACGGAACAAATTGTTTTGCTCCTCACTCGGCTCTTCAACGTTTTCATTATAGCCATGAGCGCTCGGATCCTACCTAGACAGTGCTGCTTGATAGTAAGCATCACTGTCAGATTTAGAGTATGGTGTTGACGTCTTTATCTAGCTGCTATGCGCCGGATTCTGGAAATAAATGCTCTACCACTCGCCTTGTATTCCACCACACTCTGTATCCGAGAAGCGTGTTGTCTGGCCGACTGTATCTTGCCCTCGAATTTTTGTAGACGCGGCTTGGCTTTCTCGACCCCGTGATTGGTTGACCCCTCACGGGGGACGAGTTGCTTCGCGGCGTTGTACACGGCACAGTTGATTTGCCAGATGTCTGCATCTTCTGGAAGTTCCTCATCGATAACCGCGTCCATTTTAGCCAGGTCTTGTGGCTTTAGGTTAGCCCTGGTGTTAAGGCTAACCCTCGTCCTTAAGTCTACATCAGTGAACTCTACAAGATGTTCCCCATTAGCTGCTAATAGCCGCGGTGGGACTGCGGCAGGCAGTTCTTCCACCTGACGGGGTGCCCTTACGTAACCTGTCCTGAGTAAAAAGGATACTTGATCTCTCAGATATTACTGAGAGAAGGCGCGGTGTTCTGGGTGCATGATACACCAGGCATCATGTAACCGTACCATATATCCCCTGTGCTCAGGTTCGCTGCTGTCGTAGCAGGTCAGCAAGTCATCCCTTAGTTCCCTCATCCACTTAAAGCTTCCATGTCCATTGTGTATGTTGTCATTATTGAGACCTTCCGGTGAGGCTCCTCCAATCTGCCTCTGACTCCCATCCGGTTGGGGTCGATCGTGAGGCGCCCTTCCTCTTCGTGTCGTTGGAACCAGAGTATTGGGGTGTCAGGGTGGTTAGTCCTGATACCCCACAGCCGACATTAGGCAGACAGAGATTCCTTAGTCTATATGACCAATTTGTCTCTGTCTGTCCAGGGTGCACTGCGTGGAGGTTGCCGGTCCTTTGCATCCCTTATTATTATTATTATTATTATTTTCGGAATATCCGATGCCAGACAGTCCTCCCGTGGCCTCCGACGCCTCACGAGAGTCGCGCCGGCGCATTAACATCCAGCAGGGTTAGTGACTGTAGATGCCAGAATCGTGTGCCCTAAGCAGACGGAGAGAACTCAAAATGACCGCCACTCCCCACCGATTATTAGGACGACAATTTCGACTGAATAGCCTGGGTACGGCACTTGGAGCATGTACCGGAGATCGTGATATTTGGCCCGTTTCTCCTCCTCTTTCAGGGTGACGTTTTTTCCGTAGGTGCCGAGAACTCGATGACATACATCACCTTGAGTTGATGGTCGAGGAGGACTATGTCAGGCTTGTTGGCTTGGATTAGCTTGACTTACTTATTTGTCTTTAAAAATATGTACTAATGGGAAATAAATATGAATGAGTTAATATACGTCGCAATAATATATTTATTTACTAAATAACATAAATATTATGACCATACTTATTTTAAAAAGGAATGTATATTAAATTTTAAGAACATCGTTCTGGACCTATTTTACATAAAAAAAGTGTGGGATCCTTTGTTTTTAAATTTTCATGTTACTTTTTTTTGCTTTCATTGGTAATGATCCTTGATAATACATTTATAAATATACTAATCGAAGTTGCCGGTATCACCTTAAATCCTATTTATTGCCCATAAAAATATGTACTTATGGGAAATAAATATGAATAAATTAATATATGTCGCAATAATATATTTATTTTACTAAGTAAAATAAATATTATGACTATACTTATTTTACTAAGTAAAATAAATATTAATACTATACTTATTTTAAAAAAAGAATGGATATTAAATCTTAATTAAATATTGAAAAATAAACATAAATATTATAATTCTTTGAAAAATTGTAAAACACTGAACTACAATAATTAACCTACAGATTATATTTGTCTTATCATAATAATGCTGAATTTTAATTCATTAATAATTATTGTTGAGTTATTTGGGAATATTCCATGAGATAAACATTTACATGTAATTAAATACTTTATAATGTAGGTAGATTAGAAATCACTATAAATAATATTTATCGTGAAATTAAAATTTAATGCGAACCATGATTTTTGTCATTATCATTATATTATTTGCAATAAACTTATAAAAACTGATTTTGACAAAATATCTATATTTACATAATAATACACTATTAGAATACTAAATATACGTAAAATCAATACACATATAAAATTATTACATACATATTCCACATAATTATAATATTTTTTAAAGTAAATTTGTTTCTACTATTATACAATTCAACTATTATACGATTCAAATGTAAAGAGCATTTGCTCTAACTGCGAATATCTTAAAAATGAGGAAGTATAAAAAAAATAAAAATTGACGCATTCATTATGTGTCTATTGTAAACCAGTAACTGAAACTTGATTGACATGGGTTAAAGCATTATGGAGATTTTTAAAGGACTGTACCCGGTTTGGGCCCCGAATAAGTCATGACTCATATGCCGTATATTAATTGATAGGGTTTAATAACGAAGTAAGAAACTAAATGTTTTAATTGAATTCTAGCGAACCTTCAAGATTTGGATCATTCTGCTTGCAAACAAGGATGTCTACACTGTACTTCAGTGTTTGCGTTTGTGAAGTTCGGGCATAGATGATAACAAAATATTGTTATTATTGACCTTAACCGCTGTCTATTGTGCTCGCGCGTGTACGCAGCATCCCTTTGATGTACCGCTACCTACCGAACTGTCGAAACAGGCATTTGAAGTAATCGCAAGCACGTAGAATGTTGCCAACACAGCAAACATGGTTTTTATTTTGCTCGTGCTGCTCGCTGTGTTTTTACGCTAGCTGTGTTTGCTCGGGCTGCTCACGACAATGTGTTCGCACCTTAAATTACAAGAATATCGCTGGCTGATCTTGCTGACACACGGATGTCTTTGTTAAGGAATTGGGTATGTCCAAGGTATCATATGACTGTCATCACATGTTCTGCGAAAATGTACACATAATAATGGGTCGATTCATGTGACTGGATTTTAAGGGTTTTGATGAGACCAGCATTATGTATGATCATGCCATAATTCGCAAGATTTTTCACCTTAAGATCACGACTTTCCTGCACAAAATAGTGCCTGTTAGTAGCCACATGCTCTCAATACTACGCTCTTGTTCAAAGAAGTCTAACATTTGCCCAGCGAAAGAATGTTTACATAACTAGTTTTTAATATACTTTCCACATGATCCACAGTGGACCTTACTGCAACCAGTAACTGCCTCGTACCAGAGGCAGGTTTACTCCAACTGGTACAATCGCCAGTCGTTCATATTTCCCTCCAGGGGGAACTCTAAAGATATCGGCGCTGCATTGTCAGACCAGCCATATTCGAATTTCTCTGACATAAGGGCATAGATCATGTCCAGGGACGTATTATGTAATTATACCAAATATATTCCAGTTCTAGTATTTCTATGTCTTTGGTACAATCTGTCATCTCGATCACCGCGGAAAAGAGCCCTGAACTCAAGACGAATGGTTATAATACCGAACTTTAAATCGCTCTAAAATTCATTTTACAAAATTGTGCTCATGGAACTTCTTAATCCTTTTGATGCCTTGCAATCCTAGTCATGTCTCAATGCTATTCGCTGGAGACCCAATTTCCATATGAAACTGAGCAGTGTGCATCAATATACGCTTTTTGTGACTTCAGTAGATAGGCTATGAGAGTTCTGTGAAAAAAATCCCATATTATTTCTTATGGAGGTTCATTTTGCAGATTTTCTTAAAAGGTGCCGGCTTAACTACAATTGAACTAACGAGAATAGGAGTATATTTCGAGCTCATTTTTAGCGTTTGTACGTAATTTAGTATTTAAATCTATATATTTTTTAAGCCACGGTGACTGATTGAATCTTAAAATTCTATGAATTTTAGTAAGTATTAATCCTTGCGTTAAAGCCTGTTTCAAATTTCAATAATGAATTATATATCGAGTCTTATTACTTAGTGTTGCCATTAACTTTACTTCTCTTGATTGAGGTGGCGTGATATACTCCGGCCACAAAGGTAGATCTTTATGGTGATCATGTAAAGCTTCTGAATATTCTAAATCTACTTAGAGAATAAAACCCACCGGTGATTCATTCAAAATTAATACCACATTAAAATTTTGGATATTTCCAACGCATTTGAAAACTCCGTAGGAGAGCCATTGTCCCATTGACCAACCATATTGATTGTTTATATCATAGTACATTAAGTATGTACTAGGATTTGATGGGTTATAGGCTTCTCCCATATAATTACTATTAGCTTTAGCATACCGTTTCGAGCATTGGCGTAAACCTCCGCGAATACCTCGTTCTATAAACAAAACCATATCGACATCAGTCAGTAGTTCTTATTCGACTTTACTATATTTAAGCATATACATGTATACCCCGGTAACGTATAGACGTTTGCTGGATCAAGATTATATATTTCCTGACAGCTTTGTCTAAATTGTTCAAAAATTTCTGTCAGCAGTAAAATATCAGGTTTTAGGTCCAAATCACTATACTCCCCTAAATTTCTACATTTAAACACATTCCACACATTCTATGCGTGTGTATAGTCATCATCACTAATACTTTCATCTTCTAAATTATTATAAAAATCATATTTCAATTCCGAATAATTTAACTTTTCAAAAGAATGTTGCGGTTGAATTCATCATTGTGATAAAAATTCATGTATTTTAAGTAGAAAAATCAACTAGTAATATTTTTTTTCATTAACTTTATTTATATATTACATTTTAAACATCACATTCTCAAAATTTACTTCACAAAAATTATTATTATTAATATTTTATCCATTTGCATTAAAAGGTCACGTCTCAAGGTTATATCGTAGATGTCATGGTTTCTGTTTAGCATTATCTCTGTGAGCAATACAAATATTCAATTTCTAATGTTATCAGTTAAATGTTATTTATTCGAATATTATTGGCAGTGTTCAATTGTTGACGGGATTGCACACTGAGTTGATCTGTGGTCATGTGAGCTCGTCTGTTTTGTATAGACCTGTTCAGTTATAAAGATCGTTACCTTGTGTGTGAAGTGAGTAGCTATAGAATAACAAATATTTTGAATAATAGTTAGGTTGTTTTCAAAATAATTCCAGACTATTATTCTACTTAGACCGTTTAAGCTAAGTATGTTTGTACATTAATTATATTAATGGAATGCACTTCAACTACTAGCACTAGGGTCGACAAACCTTATGGATTCTGCAAATAACCGAATCTCAGGCTGTGGTATTTTATGATTCACCTTATATAAATATTACTTTATATAATTTTCTTATCTTTCTAACTTTTCTAATTACCGTCTTACATTTTATATTTGTCTTGATAAGTATTGATACATATTTACATAATTTCACATTCATTCGACAGATGACCGACCGACCTTGATATTTTCTGGCTAGACTTTCTGTGATTCTGTGTTTTCTATCACATGATAACTCCATCGGTTGATTTCTTCCCTTTTCATAGTCAGTCGTCTTAGTGAGCAAACGTATCTACATTTTATTTCTTGTAGCGGTGAAGGATTGAAATTTTGATCCAAAATTATTTTAGTGGATGTTAATCATCGTTGTTTTGGGATTATTTCTTTCACCAATTTAAAGGATGCTACTTAGTATCTTATCAGCTAAGTGCTGAATTATTTAGGGTGCTACTTAGTATTTTGTCAGCTAAATGCTGGATTGTTTCTACAAAAAAACATGTGTATGGGCGTAGGACTTTGCCCTATAGAAGGGCAACTGTCAAGGAGTTTTCACTGGTTTTTTTATTAGACCACCACGAGACTGGATTCCCGTGAATGATTCTTAGGAAAGGTGGCTATCATTTGGCTGTTATTAACTATCAGGGGACTATTACGGAGTTATCATAGGACTTTTACTGGGTTTCGACTTGGTGAATTGTTGTTTAAAATAAGAGCGTTATATGGCTCCACTAGGTTATGATCTAGGTAATTTATTTATGTTGTAAATGTGGTTTTTATGTACTTTTGATGCCATGGAAAATGGAATTTTATCAAGTCTTGCTAATGTACCGAGTAGAGCTGGATTAGAGTGTCGATTTGTGTTTTCGACAAGTGTGGAAGTCAAGAGCCAATTAATTTCATCGTCGAGTTTTGTAATGCTGCAGTTTGGTTAATGGAACAATATTGGTCTGGTATTGAAGAACAAAAATTGAACACTTTCCACTTTCCAGGTTAAGTTTTAATATTCTTTTTTGTTATGTATTTATTAAAAATGTCGAACTTAATGTAAATAATTAATCATTTATTTTGTGCAGGTTTTTTTCAGTTTTACTTATTCAAGTTTAAATTAGTAGGTACTGGTACTCATGTTGTAAATATAGTCCAGTCAAAATTAGATCTGTGATAGATCATCGAACTTTGATTACAAAAAATGTAATAATGGTGTAAACTACATGCAATTGCATTTGGTATAAATCAACCTACTAAAATTTCACATACCTATTTGTAATTATGTCTTTTATATTTAAAACCTGGCTGATTAACTGGACTTGATATAATTAAACACTCTATTAAAATTATGTTGTTTATTTTCCCAGAATAGGTTTCATTAAAAATATAAAGTATGGTAAGGTATACCAAATTCTCTAGATAAATATTAATTGTTTATTTCCTGAATTTAGAGTACCTATTGAGAAGCTGAAGGCACCAGTTTCGTCTGTATGACACTGGTAACCCAACCTGGGATATAACGAGCTAGCCAAGGATTGGTAAGTTATCCAATTTTATTTTGGTATAACGTATTACTTGGAATCCCAAAGTGGATTAACGTAGCATTGTGACGCATAGCATTAAAGTTTGACACCCAAAGGGTAGTCTTACATTTTGACTCCCAACGTATAATATCGTTACAAGAATCTTTGAGAATACTGCTAAATATGTATATATATATACCGGGTGAGTCACGAATTGCGCTCGCTCCGATATCTCCTAAAATATTTGGAATAGAAAATTGAAATTTCGAGGGCTTATTATACGACTAATATGCCATCTTTTCAATAAAAAATCAAGTTTGGTGCACATCCGGTTTGACCGGAAATTCCCACAACTTTCGATTTTTAAATGAAACACCCTATATATTTTTACATTTTTGGAATCTAGAGGAAATTTTGAATACAATACATCCATTTTGGTCACTTTTTGATAAACATTAAAAATTTTATTAAAAAATCTATTTCTGAATCCAGAGTGCTGTGGTGCCCAAAATATATTTTAGTTTGTGTGCTACGTTACTATACAAATAAAAAGAGCAATATGATTGTATTACTTAATTATCTAGAGGCGTTTAAAATTTTTAAATGTGATTTTTACCCACTAACTCGGTTTTTTTAAATGGGAAGTTAATCGTCCACCAACATTTTTAAATACCCCATTTTCATACGAATCTAATGATACCAAAATTTTGAAAATCCGCTCAGAAATATTTGAGATTTCAGCCAAAATACAATGCAACCAAGCTTTTAGAAACATGCGGCTAATAGATTAGTGGGCTTTGGAAACTAAAATGACACATTTCTGTTTAAAATCTGGTAACCTAATAACATTGGAAAAATCATAGTAGCCATTGAATGTAATAAAACAATATCAGCTGTCAGACAGATAAAAAATAAAGCGTTGCGGAAATCTCTTTGAGTAAAAATTAAAGAAAATGAATAATTTTAGTAGAAGTGAAAAGGTCGATATGTTACTGATATATGGAGAGTGTCACAAAAATGCAACTGCAGCTGCAGGACTGTATCAGCAACGATATCCCAACAGACGTCCTCCAAGCAGACACTTGTTTGACAGAGTGGAACAAAAATTAAGAAACGAACCCGATCAACAAGATGACCATCAAACATTTATTGTAAGTGAGGACAAAGAAATTGATGTATTAGGATTTGTGATGGTACACCCAACAACATCAACAAGGTAATTGTCAACGGAATGCGACGTTAGTCAGTCTTCGGTTTGCAGAATTTTAAAGAAACATAAGTTTCGGTCTTATAAATACCAAATACACCAACATCTTTATGGAGATGATAAAGACAGGAGGCTAGTATATTGCAACTGGTTCTTAAATGCAGTACAACAACACCCAGGTTTTCCTTTTCATATTTTATATTCAGATAAAAGTAGATTTACGAACCAAGGTATGTTTAACAAAAACAATACTAGGTACTGGGCTCAAGAAAATCCGAGGTTGGTAGGGCGGGGGAATATTCAGGAAAGATTTGGGTTTAACTGTTGGCTTGGAATACTTGGAGATCGAATAATTGGACCCATATTTTTTTGATGGAACACTTACTGGCGAACGATATTTAATCTTTTTACAAAACCAGACAGCAGAATTTCTTGACTTACTTCCTCTTGTCTATTTACAAAATCTGTTTTTCCAACAAGATGGTGCTCCCCCCACATAATTCCAGAAGAGTGATGGAATATTTAAACAACTTGTATGGTGAACGCCTTATCGCAAATCAAGGTCATATGAGGTGGCCTCCTAGGTCACCTGACTTAACACCCCTCGGCTATTATGTATGGGGCACTCTCAAAAATAAAGTTTATAAAACTTCTTCAAATACCCGTGAAGAGCTGCAAAATAAAGTTGTACGGGCTCTTAATGAAATAACGCCGGCTGAATTGCGTAGAGCCATTCAAGCAACTGTACGCAGAGCCGAATTGTGTATAGAAAAAAATGGTGGACATTTTGAACAATATCTATAATGTCAATTTATGGTTTAATTATATTAATTATTTTAATATGGATACCTACTGTTACCTAGTTTAAGTTTAATTGTTCAAACGGAATTGATTTTTATTTATTTATAGGCCCGATATTTATGTTCATTTAAATAAAACTCTGAAAACCGTACTGATGTCGCATTCTGTTGCTAATTTCCTTGTGGATGTAATTGTGTTTACCTCCACATACCTATGCTAAACTCTTTGTAATGTTCTTTGCGCACACAATTATTAAATGTTTGGTAGTTCAAGATTGCCTATAACTACACGAGTCTGTCTGGCAGCTGATATTGTTTTATTACATTCAATGGCTACTATGATTTTTCCAATGTTATTAGGTTACCAGATTTTAAACAGAAATGTGTCATTTTAGTTTCCAAAGCCCACTAATCTATTAGCCGCATGTTTCTAAAAGCTTGGTTGCATTGTATTTTGGCTGAAATCTCAAATATTTCTGAGCGGATTTTCTAAATTTTGGTATCATTAGATTCGTATGAAAATGGGGTATTTAAAAATGTTGGTGGACGATTAACTTCCCATTTAAAAAAACCGAGTTAGTGGGTAAAAATCACATTTAAAAATTTTAAACGCCTCTAGACAATTAAGTAATGCAATCATATTGCTCTTTTTATTTTTATAGTAACGTAGCACACAAACTAAAATATATTTTGGGCAGCAGAGCACTCTGGATTCAGAAATAGATTTTTTAATAAAATTTTTAATGTTTATCAAAAAGTGACCAAAATGGATGTATTGTATTCAAAATTTCCTCTAGATTCCAAAAATGTAAAAATATATAGGGTGTTTCATTCAGAAATCGAAAGTTGTGGGCATTTCCGGTCAAACCGGATGTGCACCAAACTTGATTTTTTATTGAAAAGATGGCATTTTAGTCGTATAATAAGCCCTCGAAATTTCAATTTTCTATTCCAAATATTTTAGGAGATATAGGGGCGAGCGCAATTCGTGACTCACCCGGTATATATATATATATATATATATATATATATATATATATATATATATATATATATATATATATATATATATATATATATATATATATATATATATATATATATATATATATATATATATATATATATATATATATATATATATATATATATATAGGAAGAAAGGGATAATGGGTATTGCCCGCAAAAAAGGATGAATCCGTCGACACGTGTTTCTGAGTCATTACTCGTAATCATGACGGCTATAAGTTGTAAGGATAGGTTCAACAACACAAAAGGTAACCACTGACAGGAAGCCAGTCGCACATTTGTGGCTGCAATTGAAAGACCCCGTGTTTACAGGGCATCAGACAATATTGCGACGGAGGCAACTATAGCTACCTGCGTGGTATTCCCTACCCAGGGTTTAAAGTAACAAAGAATAGAAGGTCACTGCGGGATGAGATGTAACAGGAAGAAAGGGATAATGGGTATTGCCCGCAAAAAAAGGATGAATCCGTCGACACGTGTTTCTGAGTCATTACTCGTAATCATGACGGCTATAGGTTGTAAGGATAGGTACATCTTAGGTTTAACAACACAAAAGGTGGTTTCCTCTTTTATATGGTGTATGCCAAGTATTATTTTCAATTCAAGGGTCGTTATTATAAAAAAACATTAATTAGGTACATAGTGCCATAATTTCATAAATTTTCATCTTTTTTCCTTCCATTGTCGTGTTTGAGATATAGGGTATGTGGGCAGAAAAATTAAGAATCCCATTCTTAAATTAATATTAAATGCAAATAATAAAATTCACAATCGTTCAAAAAGGTTTGCAGGTTTACTTGAAAGAAAAAATTCATAGACCTTGCATCTTACACAAGTATATTAGATCTGACACGGCTGCAGTTTTTCTAATTTGAATCGTAATAAAAAATTTAGAAACCTTAATGAAATTCTTTTTTAATGTCACAAAGTAAACATAATGTAATATTTAAAAACTTATAATTTTTATAAAAATCCTTTTAGAATCTTTTGCGGTCTTATACCTATGTAACTGTAACACCTGAAAACTACTGTATTAAATTGTGTAAGGCCGCTTACAAAAAGAAAATGATAACTCTTATAAAATAAAGAAAAATTATAGGAATACCTATTACAAAATATAAGATTTCCATAATTTATCTCATCTTTTTATGTATTTCATATAGAAATTAATAAACATATTAGGCGGTTATAATAATTTTAAAACCTAAGATCATCCTCTAAAAAATAAAAATATCCGCCTGCAAAATTTTACAATCATAGTCAGAAGTTATAACATCTATAATGATGTCACATTTATAACGTGACACCACATGCCATCTATGTGATACCTACGTGTATATGTATATTTTAAAATTTAATAAAAATAAAACCATTAACAAATGAAACAGGTACAAAATTTTGGGATTTAATAATTTTAATACTGAGAATACTGTTATTTAATTCAGTGCAATTCTTGCTTCTAGATTGGGTAGTTGTTTTAATACTTTCTATGATAAAATGTATTGGAACTGTTGTGTTTGATTTATTATCTACCAAAAACTTTTATACTAGAGCATTCAGATAAGAATGACTGTATAACATAAAAGAAATTGAAAAGAAATTGTAGGTATTTATTATTGTTATCGTGTTCGATACATAATAATTGTTTTATTTTTTTTTCTAGAAATGAATAATTAATAACTAAAATATTTTAAAAAATTGGTTATTAAATAATATAAAATTCCCTTTTCTCTCGGGGAACTTGCACATGTTATAATAGCACGCTATTACCAAATTTACAAAAATGTAGCTATATTTTAAAAAAATAAGGCACATTTTAAATCAAACTACACCTATATCTGTTGATATACTTCTTCCTTCGCGGTGTCCGTGTACCCTGGTCGTACACTTACTGGTATGTAATTTTATGAAACAATTCATTTTCATATTTTTTTCGAGGACCTGATCAATAAATAAAGTATTAAATTACGGAATGTGGACGCGTCTAATCAAAAGTTTGAAAAATACTTAAAAAGTTACAATTATTTCTCCTGAAATAATTCAGGTATATTCAGGATGTCCTAGACAGAAAGTAAGCGTTTACATTGTAGCTCAAGTATTTACAAATATGTCAAATATGAGAGGATTTTGTGAAGGTTTATAAAGGATTTAAAATATCTCAAAGTACAGAAGTTATTTGGTGGTGTGTAACGCGCTACCAAACTATTTATTATATGAGCAATATCTATAAAATTCTTGAAATTGTTTAGGAAAAGTTTAAACATGAACTCATTCATATGAGCTCTATGTTATATAGTACAAAATTAAAATGTTTTATATCGATAGGGTAGCATATAAATTAATTTACAGGGATAGTTTAGGAATAGTGATATTATCGCCGTAATAGTGCGAAATTTCCTATAGATTTATTAAAATAACAGCTTTGTCGTTGGTAGAGCAATGACACTTTATTAAAAACGTTTTAGTGCCTCATTAAAGATAGACAAAAGACCCCTTATTTTTTGTGGATGCGAGGGTTCGTTTAACATTAGAAAATTATTGTACAATAATAATTCTTAAAAGTCTTTATGCAAGATATGTCCACATCAATCAAAGTTTACCATTAATTATCTAGGGGCTAACTGCAAAGAATTCATTGCTTCAAACGAAAACCAAACAAAGACCACTTAATACTCCAGACCTGAATCATATGTATCAAACTGTTTAGATAGACATGGTTTATAAGTATAACGAAATAAATATAATTAGGAAGAAAAAATGGTGTCGTTACTTTTGGCCAATCAACTGTGTAGAATAGTATTTGATCATACTTGTCAATATTTGCAATAGTAATCAGATTATAAAGCTTAGTTTACCTAAACCACAAAAAATATTCATTCTTACAAGTGGTATACTAAGAATGTATCCTAAGTTAATGTCCAGACGAGACCCTTTAAAAACCAATAATTTTGTTGCATGCATATAAATATATTCTTAAGTACTACAAAAGTATTTACAAAAAAGGTAGACAAAAATATGTAATACTTATCTCTATCCTCATAGTAAAATCTAAACATTTTTAGTTGGAACGTGGATTTTTTTTACATTTTACACAATAATAATAACACCACATATAGTACAATCCTATGTATCCCTCAAATAACATTGTGCGGAGAAGGTACACATTTATAGCTTACGGATATACACCCAATTTTGGGTATAGTGAAAGCAAACTATCACAGTTTGTTCCACTGCCATGACCAGGAATCGAACCCGGAACTTTCTGGTGGGAGCCCAACTACGTTGCCTTTCTACCATCAATCATATTCAATTCTAAAGCATTTCTCTAAATATAATCGATTAAAGTATTTAAAACGTAGAACATATTTCTCAGATTTTATCAAGTTTTTTGGTTACTCTATTAGAAGGAAAATAATTCTACAATAATTTTAAAAAAGAAAGAGCCCAATGACCATTCAACCCAACCTACACACAACTGAATTTTTCCTCATAAATCTTGTAAATATGAGTTAATAAACTAAACAACATAATATCTAAGATTTTCAAACACTACGACCATTTTTACGACTAATGTCATGGTAAAATTACATACTATAAAACCATGATCTGTAAAATTAACATCGCAGTGTATTTTAGGGAAATGGTATCAATCATCATCAACCATATTCATCAGTATGGTTTTTACAACAGAGAACATTTGTTCTAACTAAATTGGCACCTTACGTGCAGAAAATATATGATACAATGGAGGATGGTGCCTCCGTATGTGCCGTGTGTAGCATATTTTCTAAAGTACCCGATAAAGTATACCAACCTACGTTAATTAAAAAACTAAGAAATTTCGCTGTGCATGATCAACTGTTGGAGCTCCTTTCCTCGTACATTAGCTACCGATTTCAATATGTAAACATAAACAATTTCAAATATGATACGACAAATGCGACAATAGGAGTACCCCAAGGAATCCAATATATAATAAGTACCTACCAAGAATAGAAAGAAGTTTCTTTACGTTTTAAATTATAGATTCAATAGACACAGACATTATTTCTCCTATGATAATAATTTAACTTTCTGTAACTTACAGTTTTTAAACTTCGAGATGAGTCTACGCTTATACTTATTTTGTTCATAAAACTTTAAATAATATGATTGATTCGATTTATTGCGTCAACTATATCCAGAAGTAGAAAAACGTTTATAGATAAACAACATTTTTTGTTAAATTCTCCGCTCATAAGATGTACCACGTCATAGAACAATTTCTCTTTCTGTAATACTTATGAATTAGATATATTTAGTTTAAATTTTTCGACATTTAAAAAGTTCTCAAAACATACTTGACTCTATTTTATTATTTGATACCTCTCCGTGTCTGACAAAATTTGATAAAAAAAAGTCTATTCTGTATTACATCAATAATTCAAATCAACTCTCAATATTGTACTGTATTTTGTTAACTTAACTATAGTTTTTTAGGTTAGTAGCACACATTCTAAAATTTAATTTGTATTTTGTATTTTGTGTCACTCTGTAATTGGGTGACTGCGACTGCCTGCTTGGTGGTCTCTTTTCTTAAATAAATAAATAAAAATAAAAAAAAGTCATGAAACTATATCAAGACATCTATTCAACTCGGGAAATTTGCTATATCTGCGTAAATAGGTGGCGCGGCGATACAAAAAATTTGGTAAAGGAAACAAAGTTGAATAATTTGAATACACATCTTTTGTTTTTTTAAGATTCATAAAATTAGTCACCACTACCAAATTCCAAAAAAAATCGAAATACATTTTTTTTTATTTTCAAGCTTACTATTTATTTTATTGAAAAGTTGAAAAGGAAAATGTCGACGATATTATCCCAACAATTTATTGAAGACATTATTTTTAAATTCGTACTTCCGATTTGTGTGCTGTATATGTTATGACGCGTTTTTTCCCTTTGTGGAAAGCATGTCACTTGTGACGCGCGAAACTGCGGCGGTACGTAACGATTCTCTCGGGCGCCAGTTCCTCTTTATAGTACAGAAACAGCACTATTCAGTAGTAAAAGGTTTAGTAACTTAGAGTAAAGTTGAAATTTTAATTTATTTCTTTACGTAAATTTAACTTATAATCATTACTGTCCGTATGTCCAAGAGAGCCTCATTTCTTTTGATATATAATTTTGTCTTTTAAGCGTTTGTTCATTGACCACACACTAGTAATTTGCATTTGCTGACGACTGACTGTTTTCAACCAGGCCGTTTCTAACGATTTGCGTCTCCTTGCGGTAGCAATAAAGCCAGAAATAACAATTGTTACTTAGTTAATGGGCGTGTTTAGACAATGCAACTGCTGAGAATTAACACTCAAACCATTCAGTTATTATTACTGTTAACAATTGCAATTTCGCTGAGAGATCTATAAGAAAGTGGAAGATATTACCTGTGCTGACTAAAGACAGCGTAAAAAATGTCGCTAACTACGTTGAGCAGAAACTTTCAGTTAGCGCATAGTCAACCGTTTCGTTCAGAGAACTGCTGCCGGTCAACCTCTCAACGGTTTTATCCGCTAAACGCGCCTAATATCTTGAACTCAGACGCTAGGAACATGTATTTTTCTGAAGATACAATGAATATAACATTAATATTTAAAAAGAAATATTTACGTTTGTTTTAAAATCCTAGTTGAAATAAGTATGTTCCTAAAAGTTAAACAAACGTGGATGAGCGGAAATAATAAAAGAAAACTACTAGCGGGAAAGCTAAGAGCCAAGTTTACACCTTACATTTTATTTAAATTTATTATTCACATTATTTACATCCTTTTTGAAATACATTAATACAAAATTTTCCATGTTCATTACTAAAAATTTGAATACCTTTGAAAATGTCGTATACTGCGGTTTGGAAAATGTCTACACTCATTTTGTAGCTTTCCAATTTCCCTTGCAAAAACCACATACAAAAATATTATCTTAACCACATAATAGGATCGTGGGGTTAGAAGCTTATTTAAATTTTCTTACGCCTTTTGCTGGATTTATTACAAGGCATCAATTAATTCTAGGAGCATGTGGTTTAAGCATGATGGTGTTGGACCCATTTATCTACACCGGTCAGAGATCATCAGATTCAGCATTATCCCACAAGATTGATCTGTCGAAGAGTTCCGGTTAACTGGTTACCAAGGTCTCCTGATCTTACACCTTTTTATAGGGTTGACTCAAGGCAGAGATGTACAACGGAAAATTCGATACATGGGTAGATTTACTAGAAAAAAATTAATGAATGTGGTAACACTGATAACAATGATAAATCTTAAACCAGAAAATTAATGAGGAATTTATGGACAATCTACCCTTAATTGAGACAAGAAATCAGTTCTTCCAACAAGACGGTGCAACACCTCATAATATCAGGACCGTTTCAGAATTATTAAATACCAATTTTGGAAATAACTGGATGGGAAGTAACGGACCAGTGAGGTGGCCACCACGATCACCTGACTTAACGCCACTGGATTTTTTATTTTGGGGCCACATTAAAGACAAATTATATAAGAAAACCAGTACCGACATAAATGAACTCAGACAAAATTTTATAGACTGTTTGAATTCCATTTCAAATCTTCATATTTATAATGCAGTTCACAGTGTTATAAATAGGTGTAATTTATGTATCAAACATAACGGACATCAGTTTGAACATTTACTTTAATTTGAATTTTTATTTTGTAATTGTGATGTATTATAAAGTTAGACATAAGAATCAGATTTTTTTCTTGGCCTGTTGAAGGACTCACAATTAATGAGATTTTCTTTTAACCTCTTAAACATAGCTTTATTAAGTTGTCTTCTTTCTGGATAGCGATTGAAATATATGTCGGATTCAATATCACAATTGTTATTTTTAAATAAAGCATGCTAGCATATCATATTTCTCGTAATTTTCGTAAGACATCTTTTACGATTAAATGAAGTGTAATTATGACGGAAACAAAATTATTAATATGCAATTTATTGACAAAGGAATAAACACAGTCATAGATGACACACGCCTACTTGGAATAAATATAAGAGAAAACGCAAAAAAGTAATCTACGAAAAGATTATTTTCGCTATATTTACACATCAAAAGCGACCCCACATATGATATATAATTTGAAAGAGAAAAAAATTTACTTTTTGGCTAAACCATAGCCAACTATGATTCCTATTTAAAAAAATACAACTTTATGCCATAACTCGAAATTGCACCTTTTTTTAATTTCCTCGACGCCACTGTATTATACAGAAATATGTGCCTGAACAATGTAAAAGTTGTTTTTTTTTTAACTTTACAAACAACCAAGATATTGACATGTGTTTAAAAGTCGGGAAATCGAACTATTGTTTATTACTCGAAAACAAAAGACGATAGCAAATTTTTGTTATCGCTAGTGAATTTGTCTCAAAAAAAGAGAGAATGTGTCTTCCATTTTTTTTGTATCTCTTACAGTTACCGAGTTACCCTACACAAACATCGAAATTTGCCCACTCTGTACAATACAAACTGACTGCGGCTACGCTGAATAGTGTACGGATTTATCCATTCATAAATACCTTTCTAAAGGTAAAAGCTACTACTGCCATAACTTTAGTAATGAAATGACAAAGCCTGTCTGTGATGGAATAACACGGATCTCGTGCTTGAATATAACGAACGATACCCGTTTGTTCGGCGTCTGTGGCATGGATGTATTTATGAGTGAACCCCTTTCGGGCGTTTTATAGCGTTTACATTGAGATTGGAAAAACTGTATCAGAATGAAAATCAATTCGGCTCAACCTCTTACCACCAAAAAAACTGTTATAAGAACAAAAAAATAATTTAAATCGTTCGAACCCTTTGAAGGTTAGAATATTTTGGGAGTTAAATTCAAAAGATTAGAAATTTATCTCAGAAAAGAAAAATTAGCATTTTACTAATGAATTTCAGCTGTAATAAATATTATGTGCACAAGTTGAAATGGAAAATTTTAGATGAGTTACTTAATAATATTAAAAATGTGTATATTTATTTATTGGACTATTAAATGTTATGCATTATATCTATTCATTATAACCAATGGGGCATTGGATTTATTGTATATTGATGAATGAATGTAATGAATTGCCTTGATAAATAATATTTAGTCTCTATTTATTTAAGAATATGATATAGAACATACAAGAAAAATATTTGTAAATATAAAAATATTGAAACGCAAGATTATTGCAGAGTATATATAAAAAGGATAAGTATGAAAGCTGCGTTCATATGTATTATTAATTTTACAATGAACATTAACAGTAGTTTAACAGAGAAAGATTTATTTTCATGGATAGAAAAGTCACTAGAAGGAGAAAAATTAAGAAATTATGAATTTAATATAACAGGTAAATCAGAAGAAGGAGATGGATATATTGGTGAAATAATTTTTGTAAGCATAAATGGAACTACAAATGAAGATAAAAAAGAAAACTTTGCATTGGGTTATAAAACATAGCAAAGACAATGAACACGTTAGAAGAACGTTACCTATGAAGGCAGCTTTTAACAGAGAAATACACATTTAATAAAATATTTCCAGCAATCAATAAATTTCAGTCTGAAAAAGATATATTTGATGTTTTTGATTCAGTGCCAAAATGTTACAAAACGCTTATTTCGGACAATATGGAAGTACTCGTCTTGGATAATTTGAAAAAATGTGGGTACGAATTGTATGACAGGAAAAAATCTTTCAATGTTCATCACCTTAAGGCAATTTTAAAGGAATATGGAAAATTTCATGCTTTATCGTTTGCCCTAAGAAATCAAAGGCTTGAAGTATTTAATATCCTCACTACTTTTGAAACTGATGTCTTTAAAGGGTTTTTAGAAGCTGATATGATTAAAAGAAGTCTTCGAAAAGCCGTTATAAATGCATTAAATATTTTGAAGGAAAGACGTGACCTAAATTTAATGAAAAAATTTAAAAAACTACTAAAGAAAGATACAGCTGATATGCTTCTGGATTTAGTATCAGAAAAAGAACCTCAGTCGGTCATTTTACATGGGGATTGTTGGAATAATAATTTTATGTTTAAATACCAGGTAAGATATATTGACACTGCATGTATTTTTATCGGCGAGTTAGAATTCTACAAATTTTTGTACAGTTTTTATACAATATATTGGTAGATATACAGGGTGGACCAAATTCGATGTGACTGGGGGTTTTCTCTAAAACTATGACACATAAAAAAATTAATATAGGTATTCTACCGAGCTCGGTAGCGCAGTGGGCCAGATCGTTAAGTGAAAAACGTAGCTGGTTTACTGCCTGACTCCCAGGTTCAAATCCCGATTACGATTCTGACAAAGTCGAAGGGAATTGTTGTGTGTGTCCGAGTTTTTTCAACTGTTTTTTCAGTGCAGCTCCGGTTTTGGTTTGTGGGCTGTCTAATTTATGTGGCGTGATTTTTGTTATTCTGGGTAGGATTTTGAGTAGCAAGTATTAGCGCAAACCAAAATTACCTATTCTTTCCATTTACAAAATTTTGAAAAATTTGCACATTGGCTGATTCCTCTATCTCAATTACAGTTGGATCATGTAACGAAAAAATCATTTTTAAGGCTCTTTTGAGGCTTTTAAAGGCCCTTTTGAGTAAAATCCTTTGACAATTTAATGCATGCTTCAGTTGTTGAGATATACAGGATGTTATTAAATTCAATGATTCAAATTATGTAGTAATATTCTACAGACAAAAATATGATGAAAAGGTAAATAAAACTTTTTCCTATTACAGTTTTCAAGGTTTCAAAAAATAAGGGAAAAATATAACTTCTTTTTAAATATTTTTTTAAATCGCTACTAATAATTTAGTAAAATTTGGATTTAGAACTTAATTAGGTAATATGTAAAACAAAATCGTTGCAATGAAAGTGATATATTTTGGGGATGGAGTATCTTTACCCCATAAATCTTTTAACTAATAAATTATTATAATGTCGATTACGAATTTTTATAGTATCGTTTGTTTCAATGGTTTTATATCACTTGCATTTTTGAAAATAAAAAAAAATATATTAAAATTAATAAAAATTTAACGGATGCTGTTTATTTCGTCTATCAACCTTTCTTTTAAATATCCAGTAACCTTTTATTTTAAACAATAAACGACAAATTTTACACTGTTCTTATTGGCTAGATATTTTTGTCCCTGTTTATATTATTTTTATCTTTTGATTCCAAATAAGTATTAATCTGTGTTTTTTCTTCTGTATTTATTAGTAACATGATATATTCAAACAATGAATATGTTTTGCTTTGGTCCCAGATTCCCAAATATACCACTTTCATTTAAAAGATTTTATAAACATCATCTAAATTAGGTTATAAATAATCGGAGAAAGATATTTTACTAAATTTTTAGAAACAGCTTAGAAGAAATATAAAGAAAATCCATTTTTGAAACTAGTTCGAAAACTAAAAGTGATGGGAAAAAGTTGTATTTATAATAATATAACTACTTTCCAACAATAAACAAATTTATTTTGGGAAAAAGTGGCAAATTTTCAAAAAAATAAATATGTATTGAGGATGCTGTCGAAAACTATTAACAATAATTAATAGACAGAAATCACTTCTTAAAATATTTAACAATTTTCTATTAAAAAAAAAAGAAACGCTAGACTAAATTATATATTCAAATTGACACCTACGTATTTGTCGTATTCTAATATTAGTAATTTTTGAGTTGAGCTGTTAAAAATGGTTCAATTTAATCTTGAAGAAAACTAGCATATCCCCTACATTTTTAGACATATCGATAAAATAATGTAATTTGATCATCAGTTAACATAATTTTTTAACTTATTAATTCTTTAAAGAAAAATTTAGACAAATAAATCAATTAGATCCTGAGTTTAACGATGAATATTGAAAATGAATATTCAGTTTAATTTAAAATCCAACAATCCTACGGTATATCAAAAATCAGAAATTTTAAATAGTACGGGTCCTTATTTTGAGAAAAACTACTTTTTTAACTTGCCGACGTTTCGGTAATTTTTATTATTATCTTCAGGGCACTGTAAGATATAAAATTATGACGTGTAACACTTGTAAAAAATGTGAGTAAAAAAAGTGTATATAATATAACATGTGGAACAAACAATAAAAAGTTATTAAATAAATAAATGGATATATGCACCTGCAAACATACACAAAACACGTACATATACATATAAATAGATATTAAAATTCAGAACATATTAACAATAATTAAAAATATTTAAATATACTTTTTTTTTAGGGCATCTCAAATTTAATTTAACAACATAATGTCACACTTGGTAAAACTACATATGCAGTGAAAAATAATAAGTACTCACATTAATTATGAGTTTTTCCTGGTCACCATAAAATATATATAAAACAGGAAACAAACAGATAAAATCGTTGGGTATTAAGAAACCTTCTTTAATGTACTTATGTAACATATATACAATATATATATATATATATATATATATATATATATATATATATATATATATATATATATATATATATATATATATATATATATATATATATATATATATATATATATATATATATATATATATATATATATATATATCACTTATAAAGGTACAATTATCAGACTCTAGTGTGTAATGGTAATGACACGAATATGAATCTTTCTAAACGTTAAAGTATGCAAAACACTTGAGAAGGATAAAAACCATCATAGATAAAAGAGAAAAAAATAAAACAAAACCGATTATTTGCAATAATGGCAAGGACTGATTATTTGTTTAATATTTTGTAAATAATGCATTTTAAATTATAGCTATTTTTTACCTAACTTATTAATAAGATTAAAATAACATGCGTTTAAGTTCTCAATGTCTTTCCTTGAATTAACTGACTTAATTTTCTTTATATTGACCATTTCTTGAAATTTTCTCTTTTCAAGATTATGCTGTCTACCTACTATTGTTGTTTCATCAAAATTAAATTCGTGATTTAAACATTTGCAGTGTTCTACTAATGATGTGTTTATTTTATTTTTGTTTTTAACGTCTCTCATGTGCTCTTTCTTTCTGGTTTTTAAGTATCTACCTGTTTGGCCTATATAACTTTTTTCACAATCCTTGCATGGTATTTTGTAGTACTTATTATTTTTCACTGCATATGTAGTTTTACCAAGTGTGACATTATGTTGTTAAATTAAATTTGAGATGCCCTAAAAAAAAGTATATTTAAATATTTTTAATTTAATATATTCTGAATTTTAATATCTATTTATATGTATATGTACGTGTTTTGTGTATGTTTGTAGGTGCATATATCCATTTATTTATTTAATAACTTTTTATTGTTTGTTCCACATGTTATATTATATATACTTTTTTTTACTTACATTTTTTACAAGTGTTACACATCATAATTTTATAACTTACAGTGCCCTGAAGATGGTAATAACAATTACCGAAACGTCGGCAAGTTAAAAAAAGTAGTTTTTCTCAAAATAAGGACCCTTACCCAAAAAAAAAATTTTCCAACAATTAATAAGTCGGTCTAAAAACTTTTCTGTTATTTAAATAGTACATTTTATTTCAGAATATCGATAGAATGGCTCCAACAAAGGTTGCCATTTTGGATTGGCAAATATCAGCCTTACGATCCCCCGTATTTGATTTATCATACCTAATATACGCCACCAGTTCAAAAGATGAATTAGACAAATTTGATGATTTAATAAATGTTTATTACACATCTTTTTTCAAATTTCCTAAAAGAATTAGGAAATAATCCGGAAGAAATATTTCCACATTATTCACTAAGAGCACACTGGAGAAAATATTCCTTATTTAGATTACTTTTGACGACTATGATTTTGCCAATGGAATTGTGTGATAAGGAACAGGCGCCTGCATTTGAGGAGTTGAGAGAGGACGAAACATTTGGTGACATGCTTATTTTAGATAATGAGAGAAAGGATCTCTATTATCAAAGAATAAAAGCAGTAATTAGTCATTATTTCGAAAACACAGTTTAAATGTACTGTAACTAAACTTATAAATAAATAAATAGTGTATTTATCGAGTAATTACAACAAATACAAAAGCAAATTCTCTAAGATGGTGACAATCAATATTTCACCGCTCTCAGATGGTTGCGTGGAAACCATCTTGGTACCTACAATAAATACAATTTGAGTGCCGTGCATAAGTATATACCTAAATAATACAAATTATGTATAGATTTGTTTAGGTCTCTAGTTAAAGAAAACCATATTTTTTGGAAGGCCAACGTTTCAGTCTTTTACTACACCTTCTTCAGGATAATTAAATGTTAGTATTGTATGTTGGAAAATAAGTAACTACCTAGTAACACGTGTTGTAGATATATTTGAGTTTTATGTAAAAAAATTCTTAATATCTCAATAAAATTAAAAGAAAATGTTACTTGAAGGTTCTCGCAAAAGCGTCGGTTTATTTAAATATATAATGTTCAGGTGTTTCTATTTTACTAATCATATAAGTTAAACTAGCAATATGAAGAAACATTTGCACTTGTTTAGATTTATCATTATCTATTATATCATACACGAAGAGTAAAAACACTGTCGTTCTAACACTCATGTTAATCATGGTATGTATGTATGTACGACATATTACACAATGTTGTCTTAATTTGTTGAAATTAATATTCTTTTCAAAATAAAGTAAATGTAAAGTAAAAGTAAAAAGGAAAAAGTAAATGTTTCAATTAAGAAACCATATTTATTTATTTTAGAATTCAAATGTTTATTTAACGTTGTTGAGGCGTGTATCTTTCTATGATTAAATTGCAAACCTTACTGAATATAACTGACAATGACGGACGATTTTGACATTTCATATATTGCCACAATGTCAAATTGAAAACATATCACCACTATTGAAAAACCTTTTAGTAATAAGTGCATACAGGAATCTAGGATTTATAATAAGGAACGGCAAACAATTTGTAGATTCTGCTACGCTAGAGTTAATTTTTAATGCCTGGGGTCTAAATTGGAGTACGCCTCTGTAGTCTGGAATCCAGGTTACGAAATTCATAAATTTAGAAATCATAAAATCCAAACAAAGTTTGTAAAATATATGTGGTACAAAGCTGATGGTGTTTACCACCCTAATGATATTATTCACGCTGATTTGTTACATAGGTATGATATAAGTAACTTAATATTGATGTTATTCTTTCGTGATGTTATATAAAATTGTAAATAATCTGATTGACTGCCCTCAGTTAGCTGTTTATATTTTCATGTTCCAATTTTTTGTATTTTGTCGGTTAAATAATCCCAAATTTGTAAACCTAGACTCGTCCGAAAATAAAATCATTCCCAAAAAATCATTGTTTGTCTGCACGTTATTCTGCAAAATCCAATTGCAATATTCCATCCTATGTTCATAATCATTTTCGTACAAGTGCTGTTGCAATTATTGGTATTTAAAAGATGTATAGTGGTATTTGTGCAAAATTCGGCTTACTGTTTGGTGACTGATTTCCAATTCAAACCTAATTTGCCTTAAAGAAACAGTCTTATCAACTTCTACTCGAGCCAAAACATTAATTTCCGTTCCTTCGTCAAGAATGAGATTTTCTTCGAAGTCATTATTGGGCTCACTTCGGAACTGATTTTCAAGACGATTAAAATAATTTCTCGCTGGACATCAGGATATCGTTCGGCATAAAGGTGTCTAGCCGCAACGGCATTTTTTCTACATTCCACATAAATAATTAACATGTCCACTTTTTCATCTCTTGTATAAATTTGCGGCATTTTGAACACAATTAACAAGAATTTTAAACAATTTTTTAAGACACAATAAAAACACCGGTAAACTAAAAAAATGTTTGACAAGCTAAATATTTCATTGTTTTAGTTAGTTACTAAAGCCTCCTTAGTTAGTTACTTCTTAACATTTAATTATAACAAAATTGTATTTTCTTATTTTCTTTTAGCTGTAATTTTGTTTGCATTTATAGCACATTCTAATAAGACACATAATCGTGCCTAGGGGGGCGGCCCACTTTGCGCGGTGCTCGCTTGGGTGCACGACCCTGTTGTTAAAAGGCGAGAGATTTCTTTCTTCGAACAAAGGGTGTGGGTTCCAAAATGAAAACCAACTAATTAAGAAGTTTGACGAAAATATATTTAATCAATAACAGGGAGATAAAAAGAAAATAATTTCTAATTGACGATACGTCGCACGTAGGGTTAATAAAGGACAACTAAAACACTTTACTTACATAATTTTCCCTACGGCATCCATCTCTGGGCGGCGGCTGCTGGTTGTCCAACTGGGTGGCACCTTGATACAACCCGGGTATCCACTCTTTCGGAACTTTGCACTCTGCACCCTCACTACGAATCTTAGCCCTTTCGGGTCTTTTCTCTTCTTCCGCTAACCGGCGCCCGAATCAACAAATGAACCGGCCTCGACAGATAATACCAAAATCCTTCCCTTCCGGGTAGTCAACCCTCACTATGTTTTTCAACAAAATACTTCCCTTCCGGGTAGTCAACCCTCACTATGTTTTTTAACAAAGTACTTCCCTTCCCGTCTCGACCGTAACTAGCCTTCCTTTCGGAGAGCCCGCAAAAAAACTCCCTGGCTTTCCTTTCGGAGAGCCCGCAAAAACCCAACTGACTCGATTTTTTCTTCTCTCCCCGAGACGATCCCCGTTTTTCTATTTTTTTAACACATTGTTAACTCTGGCACCCGAATCTCACCAATCCGGGGCCTCGCTATTCCACGCGCTTCGGGTAGGGGGCACCTCCTATTTTTCTCTTGCCCAATAACATATGTAGACGTTTTGTGAAAATCAGCGATATCAGAGTTCATGCCTGGTACGCCGACCCCCCACAAAACTCCACCGACAAGCATTTTTTATTCTAACAGGAAATATCTTATATAGGTAAACTAAAGTTTCTAATTACCGCCAGACAGACTACATGAGGTTTCATAGTACCTAGATGAAATGTTTAATTTAAGTTGAAAACGAGTATAAAAAATTTATATATCCCTATATAAAATATTTTCTGACTGAATAAATTCCTTATTAACAGTACTAATAAATGGTACTACGGTATTAATATGGTTCCATTAGAAAAATTGAGTTTGGCCCCAAAAACCATTTTGATGAACTTTATTTGCTCATAAATCACGTAATTCACTCTTTTTGAAGGGATTTCGATTTTTCTAGCATTACACGGGTCATTTAGAATAAATCAGAACCGTCATGGCACACTTAAATGGAAAACTAAAATTGTATTATAAAAAATATTGACGTTTGAAATGTCACTTATTTGATATCGCTGGATTCAGAAAATTATGTGCAATTCAGAAATGCCATAATATACAGGGTGTACCGTTTAAAAATCGAAAGTTAGTGTCACTTCCGGCGAAACCGGAAGTGAAAAAAAATCACTTGTATGTCAAAAAGTGCCGCTTATTATGTATACAGGATATCCCAAACTTCAATCAATTATCTTGAAGACTAAAAAGGAGAAAATGGGGGTGTACTATGATCCTGTTACACCCAGTATATATATATATATATATATATATATATATATATATATATATATATATATATATATATATATATATATATATATATATATATATATATATATATATATATATATATATATATATATATATATATATATATATATATATATATATATATATATATATATATATATAAATTGTTGTGATAATAAGGACTGTTGTATTGTTGTATTTTTATTTATTTATATAATTTGTAAAAATTTTTGACTTGTTTTATTAAACTGTTGTAAAATTTAAAATTCTGTGATTTATTAAAATTTATGAAAATTGGCGCCTTTATTTTAAATTTGTATTTGTTTTTATTTATGCCCTTGTATACCCAAACTAGCTCAGATTTTTAATTTACAAGTTTTTACTTACTGTTTTATTTTCTTTTGCTCTTTCTCAGGATGCAGGTTCAATATGGTTCTATCCATAGTATAATTTCAAATTTAAATACACAAAATCAGTACACATCCATAAAAAAAACTAAACACTTTCAGAAAACAATAAAGTTGTTTTAATTTAATATTTTTTTAAAATTTTAACAAATAAAATTACAATCTTAACTTAAATTACCCAACCAAATTTTAAATCTCGAGATTTTACCTTATGTTTTCTATCCTTGCAGTTGGCCAAATTGCGTCGTTTCTTAGTTCTGTCTCAGCTGTTACCACGCTTTAATGTTCAGATATGGCCGCTCCAATTTCCTACTATACTAGTGTAGTTTATTTACTTTATTTTTGTGATTTGTCCCCAGCTGGATTTCTTATAACAGGTAAGTACTTACAAAATTTTCCACTGTTTCTTTATTTTTCTGGCTTGAATTCTTATTTTAAACCCTTTTTATTTACAACACTACTTCTAACCTTGATTTTCTTTATACATTTCTTATTTTATTTTCTTCGATCCGCAAAATTTTCAAAAACTTTATCAACTTCCCAATCTTTTTATCAATAACAACCAACTATCAATTTTTTCCTCTGCTTACTTTAATTTTGTATATAGTAAAAGTCACCAAATTTCAAAAATGACTACTTGTGACAAATTATTTTTTTATGTCAAATATTTTTAATTTTGAAAATAAAAACTTTTATACTACCTTTTGTTGCCTTTCTAATACAATATTCTTTTCTTGATACTTTCCTGAGCATTTTCTGTAAATTAGCATGTGTTATGTTCAGTATAAAAATTTTTATCTTTCACATCTCATTTTAAAAATTTTCTTAACGATTAACATATCTTTTCTCACAAACTAATATTTTTGTTTCTACATTTTTGTAGGCTGTCGAAATTGGTTTCACCCCTTTTACCACACTTTAACACGGTGTCTTGAGCTACCCCACTCACACACGAAGCACTGAGTGTCTTCTTTTCCTAATGGCATGTCTTTGCACATCGATGGATTTCCTGTTTAGTTTTTATGAAAATATAGTTCAACTATGCTGTCACACATACAAAAATCAAGAAATGTTTATGTTTCAACCCCAATATTGGAGAAATTATTATGGCATTCATCTAAACACATTACTGCACCCCTGTTTGGTAAGTTTTATTTCAGTTTATATTCACTTTTACAGACCATGCACTTTTTATGTTTCGTTATGAAAGTTTTTTAGATAATTTACAATATTTTCCCCTGTTTATTGAATGTTGCTTTCTTACTTTTATCTAAAGTTCAATTACATTGACTCTATACTAGATTTTTCATAAATTTCCCCTTTTAAAAGTTTATACTATAACAATTGTCTCTTTTTATAGGTGAAATCTTTCCCCTGAAATTATGCAACTTTTAATACTACTGGAGTTGATTGAAGTGAAATTTTTATATGGGACTACATTGGTGACACCTTTTCGATGGCAGGAAATACACACTAGGTCTCTCGTCAGCTCTGCCAGTGCAAATCCAGGACTTCGACTTGACACCTTTTTCTTGTTTTTTTATTTGTTTTTCATTAATTTTTATAGCCAATTTGGCTTTGCAAATACCTTATAACTAACTGCATTTTTGATATGAACAATAAATACTTAATTCTACTACACATATGTTAAAAACTAAATTAAAATTATTTTCTGAAATTGTTCATTTAAATGTATGCATGCTACTGTATTCATTAAACCTTTTATTTTTACTGCACGTTTGCACTCTATTTTTGTACCTCTATTTATCTGCATTTTATTATTCTAATGAAAATAATTAAAAATAATAATATATATATATATATATATATATATATATATATATATATATATATATATATATATATATATATATATATATATATATATATATATATGAGCGGCATCAAAGATCATTTTGCTGTTGGCAATGTTAATTTCTTCAAGAAAATTACTGTTATTGTCTAATCTCCTATTTATTTAAACCAAAATTTATTTAAAATAACCTACTTGAATTATCTTGTGTAATTTCAAATCAAACGAGTTTTATATTTATACGTATTTATTTTAATATTATTTTAAAATTAGATTAGACACGTGTAAACAATTTGCCATTTAAAATTAAATTATAAAACACATTACATAAAAAAATGGAATTGTTAAATTTATCGAAATAACCTTGAATGGCAAGATTATTTCATACTACATATATAATGGAGATGAATAACAAAAATCTTCATTTATGTGAGTAAGAGATTGCAATGGATGCAAATAGTGTTACAGCACTAGAACTATTTTCTTGGGTGGAAAAGTCTCTAGATAATACGAAATTAAAAAACTATGAAATTGGTTTAGAGGGTAAATCAGATAAAGGTGACGGATATGCTGGTGAAATTGTTTTTGTTAGTGTTAATGGAGTTTCAAAAGAAAATAAGAAAAAAACTCTGCATTGGGTTATAAAACATGCCAAAAGGAACGATCACTTGAGAAAAACAGTACCTATGAAAGAAGCTTTTGATAATGAGATATACGTTTATAATGAGGTATTTCCTACTTTTAAGCAATTTCAGATAGAAAAAAACATACTGGATGTTTTTGAATCAGTGCCAAAATGTTACAAAACCCTTATTTTTGATGATATGGAAGTTCTTGTACTGGATAACTTGAAAAAGCGTGGGTATGAATTGCACGACAAGAAAACACCGTTTAACATATGCCACCTTAAGACTGTCTTAAAGGAATATGGAAAATTGCATGCTTTATCTTTTGCCCTCAGAGATCAAAGAAATGAGGATTTTAGTAAACTTACAGAGTCTGGAATTGATGTATTTAAATTGTTTGTAGAATCGGAAAGTGTTTATGAAAGTTTCAAAAAATCTGTTGATCAAGCATTAAATATATTAGAAGAAAATAATGAATTCGATTTAATGCGAAATCTTAAAAAATTAATGAAAAAAAGGTGCAGCTGAAATATGTTTGGATTTACTGACACAACAAGAACCTCAATCTGTCATTGTACACGGAGACTGTTGGAATAATAATTTTATGTTTAAATATGAGGTAAATTTTTTTATATCGTACGTACTTGTTAATATATCTTTTGTTCCTAGTGCGAAGTTATCTCGGCTTATATAAAGCGCTACTGATAACATGATCCGTAACATGCATAATTTTTTTACAGAATAAAGTCATGCCTACAAAAAAGTACTTTAATATAATAATAATAACTTTAGAATATTTGGTTAAATAAAAGCTCTCTCCAAACACAGGTTGCTTAAACACTACACTACACAGTATGTAAGAAATTTTGTTTTTTAAAAATAGTTCAATCCTAGAGCTTTTTGCAATATCAACAACCCGTCGGAACGCGTTTAATTCTACGTCCGCACCATCAAATTTACTTGTGTAGATTGTCGTTTTGATTTGAAATTATTGTTCTCATGTGCGACTCTATATGTGTAGGGTGATTTTGTTAGAAGTCCTACCCTCCTAATTTTATTATTTTTATTATTACGAAAAACTGGTAAATACAAAAGTCATAGGGCTTTTTTGTAGATTTTGAAAATTATATCATGTAGGCTCAATGGCTCAGTGCTTACACGATAGGCTTGAAACTAAGGGGCTCCGGGTTTGAATCCTAGCTAGGGCATTGATGTATAGTGACGTCTTTAAAATACCGAAACGATAGCACAGTTGGCTAGAACATTGTTGTGTGGCAGAATACAGCTAGCCACTGTATATCTCTCCTAAGTTCGAGTTTCAGTTACGGTAACTGACAAATGTCGCAGGGAATGGTTACTGTGTGTATGTGTGTGTCTGCCTTGGTTGAATGGTGGAATAACAAGTGCTAAACTCCTCCAGGACGTTAATATAAACAAGGTGTTAAATAAAACAATGGAAGTTCATCCAAAATGACTACATTTATTAATTTTATTTTTTAAATTGAATACTCCATACATTTTTACATTCTTGAATAAATCGCTTTCTCACGAACACAATGATATGATGGATTTACAACTAATACTAAAGGATTTATGAGGGAAACTATGTGTGGGTCCCACCACCGTTAATTTTGTTATTTTTGACTATTCAAAAATAGTATATAAAAAAGTAACAGGATCTTTTAAGAATGTCTAGAAAAAATAATAAAATAATTTATTGGGTATTATTTTATTTTGTGTTTGTGTTAAAAGTTTTAGGTTATTATCAACACCGCCAATTTTTATCGTAGAAACTATTAAAACAACTACTCAATCTAAAAGCAAGATTGCATTGGATTAAATAACAGTATTCTTAGTATTAGGAGCAAAAAAATTAGATTAAAAAACATATTGACACTTCTTCCAGATTGAGTAGTTGTTTTAATAGATTCTACCATCGAGTTTATTGTATGGAGGAATAATGACGCTGAAGCTAGAGCAATACGTTTGTTTACAATAATATTTACAAAATATTGATGCTTTCCTGTATGCGCATTCTTATTGGTCACTCTGACAGTGATTAGATTGTGATACACATAATTACAGCCATATTATTTTGAATTATCTGTTTACAAGCGATTTTAACATTTTATTGCGCATACTAAGAATGAAAACGATACGAAAATAACCGAATCTATTGGAAGCAATTGGCCGAAGGTCTAATCTTAGTAAATCGTGAGCAAAATAAATAAGTAAAAATATGTTTTTCTTAGACAGAGATCCATGTCTTGGATATCATGGAAAAAGTGTGTATTAACCATATCCCAAAATTTGCAATATGGGTGTTAAAAATTTTTATATCCATAGAAACTACAATAGTAATTTATTTTTTCTAACAAAGGTACTCATTTAAGTTAAAAGAAAGATATTCTGTACTATTTTATGAATATATAAAAATCTTTAAACACCGATATTGCACTATTTGGTATATGATCAATACATCTTTTTCCATGAAACTCTCGATATGATTATACAATAAAACCTCTAAATAGCGGCTACCAAAATTTATTGTAAAAATGGCCGTTATATGGAGGTGGCCGTTATTGAGAGGTCAAAAATAAATAAAATTTTGGTTACTTTTGTGCTTTCTTTATTAAATTAAATTATACACATATATATCTACAAATTAGGTGTGCTTATACCTATATACATAAGAAAATGAGGTCAAATAATAAGAACTCATGTATGTACGTATTTTAAACATTACCTACCATATTAAATATTTACCTTTTTTAAAAATGTTTTTCAATTGAGGTTTGTTTTAAGTTTTTAATTTTTGTTTGTAAAACCTGATATTCACGTTCTGTTAAAATTTGGACAATTTTTACAGCTAGTTCACTTTTATCATTACAAAATAGGAAACTTTGCACATCTCTTAGTTTTTCACACACTTCACTCATATCTTTATTGTTTGACGTTCCAGATTCTTCCACATCACTTTCATTATTTATATCACAATCTTTATCATCAATTAATTCATTGATTACTTCTTGAACGCCAAAATTAAGATTTTCGGTCAAAACATTGCGATCAATACATACATAATTTCCTAGGCTTACATCATGTAATTCAAGAAAAAGCTGGACCAGTGGAATTTAATCTTCCTCATCGAAATCTTCGTCTTGCTGGGCATTTTCCAAGAATTCTGTTTTTGCATTTTGAAATTGTAGCTGATGGAACGTTTTTCCAGGCTGCTGATATCCAAACTAAAGCACTGGTTAAATTAATGCTTTTTTTCTGTATCTTCAAATGAACTTTCGCTGTTTGTGAATGTCAGAAGCCCTTTGATTAGAAATTTTCTATAAGCCATCTTAAAGTTATGAATAATCCCTTGATCCAGTGGCTGACAGTAGGAAGTGGTGTTTGGAGGCAGAAAAACAATGTTCACGTTGTCTAGTGTCACATTAAGATGGGACGTGGCATTATCCAGAAATAATATGACTTTTCTATTTTGTTTCCTCATTTTTTCGTCAAATTTCTTTAACCACGAAGTCATAATTTCGGATGTCATTCAAGCTTTTTTATTGGATACCCTTTCTAAAGGCAGTTTGTTGATATGAGATCCTTTAAGGCATCGAGGGTTTTTACTCTTCCCTATAGTTAATGGGTTTTCCTTGTCACCTTTCATATTCGCGCAAAATAAAATGGTCAATCTTTGTTTTGCAGTTTTTTTACTGGCACACTTATCACTTTTTAGAGCAAACGTTTTGTTAGGCATTGCAAGGTAAAAAAGTCTGGTTTCGTCAGCATTGTACACATTTGTTGGTGAAATGTCTTGTAATATTACTGGTAACTTTGTTTTCCAGCCCTCAACACTATCCAGGTAAACATAAACTGACTCACCGCAAATTGTTTTAATGCCTTCTAACGCTTTTTCTTTTATTAGAGGTTCAGATATGGGGAGGTTTTTATTTCTGGCTTTACAGAACCAATTGTAAAATACTTGGTCAATAGCCAATCCTTCAATTTTGGGAAATTTACTTTTCTGTTCTGGATTGGAACCTTCTTCAAAAGAGTTTCCTTAAGTCGGATTTGTTTTTTTTCAATTTCGTTAACTTGTGTCCTTCCAATACCATACTTTTCAGCCAACTTTCGAGTACTGGTACTGAACTTTTCGCTTTCCACAATAATATCAATTTTTTCTTTAAAAGATAAACGTTTTCTTTTTAGCGACATGATGATTGTAATAAAATCACAGTTGAACATAAACTAGCTAAAAATCTATGAAACTACAGCCTCTTTATCGCTTAGAGTTGTGAAATTACTATGGGAAATACCAATAATTGTTGGATTTATAAAATTCTACCTAGGAAGGGTCGAAAAATTTTAGGTAAATATTTGCCAATAAAATTTATGACCGGTAATGAGAGGTACAATTGCAGGTATTTTATGAAGAAAATTGTCTTTGAAGTGGCCGTCACCATTTTATGGAAGTGCCGCTATTAGGGAGGTTATTAGTACGGGTATTCCCATATAATTGGTTTCGGAAATTTGAAAACTGGCTGTTTTTAGAGGTGGCCGCTTTTAAAAGGTAGTCGATAGAGGTTTTACTATAATAATTAATAAATTAGTAAATATCAACAACTGCTATTAGAGTATAGATATTTCTCTTTTTATAATTTTATAGTACGTTTTTGCGCTGTGAACGATTTTCAATAAGTAAACGCCTAATTAAACTGGTTTAATGTGTGCTTCATGTTACAAAAATCAAGTTTTAGTTTTCACTTATTTTCAATTATTGCTGACAACGTAAGAATAAGAAGCGTAAAACATAACTTTACAATATTTCAATTTTTACGTAATAATTGTAATTCAAAAATTATAACACACTCTAATTAACAATATATTTATTATTCTATAATAATTCAGCTATAAAATGCCAGTTATTATTTGTATAAGAATTTCGTTATCTTAAACATCATTGAAAATTTGTGATCATACGGATAAACGACTGTTATTTAAACAAAAACTTCACTGCCACCAACTTATTTTGATCCTTTTTTTAATTTAATCATAATTAAGTATAATTTCATTTCGCCTTGTAGATGTGTTCATCAATATATTAATGACAATTTTACTTTTAAAATACAAATAAGTTTTAATTAAAAAACACATTTAGTTAATTTTTCTGTTTGGAATACCTTATACCTATGCGCCAATTTAGTCGTATGTACATCTCACATATAAACATAACCTATCCTATCGCATGTTTTTATTTGCCTATCTGCTAATTATTACTGAAGTTACCTGCATCTTGAAAAAGCACCTTGCAAAATGCTTATAATAATAAAGGAAAACAAAAACAAAATGTATTTTGCATACTTAATTTTTATTTACCGATGAAATTGAAACAATAATTCGCTAATCTCTTCTGAACCACACAACAGAATACATTTTTTAAAACGAAAGTAACAAAACGTATGTAGGTAGTTCAGTAATCACAAATAATTCGGTTGTTGCACTAAGTCAATATATCAGCAGAATTTGTCTTAAACAATAACATCGTCTTAAAAAATTATTAGAAACATGTAAAAGTTGAAAATAAAATTTTATAATATTACAATATCAATTAATAAAATACATGCATTTCAAACATCGATGACATCACATCGGCAGTCTGCAGAGAAGTTAATCACAAAAACAACGAAAGATGACTGCGAAGTTAGAAAGTCGTTGCTAACCCGTTGGAGGAAGAAGAATAAACGATTCTTGAAAATCATACAAATGAATAACAATAAAGTTACAAAATTTACCAATATGTGAAAATGATGACAGAAAATGTGGATAAAAGTGTCAACTTTGACAAATCGAAGTTTTCGCCAAACATGAATTTTGTTTGTATCCAAAGTAAATTTCTGAGATTCGTTTATTTGATTTTCGCTTATAAATAATAATAGGGAAATGACAGTTTCACGAAAAAGTTCACACCAAATACTAAACACTGCTAAGGTTTGTTCATTCATTAATGTTGCTAGAATCAGTTGCTTTTAAAAATATAAGAGCAGGTTGGTTTTGAAAGTTGACAGAATTTGCAAAAAAATATATATAATGGTCCTTGAAACACAAACGAACAGGAGAAAGGTGCTTTCTTATACAATAAATTTTTATTTCGAAATTTTGCAAAATTGTAGATAGAAAAGAAAATCATTAATTACTAAAGCTGCAAATCGTTTCTGTGTATCATGGTCGTAGAGTACAGATGTACTTACTGTCGCCGGCACCTTGACCGCGAAACTCTTTCTCCAGTCCAGTCTATCATTAGCTTTCGAGTTGTGTACACGTTAAGTCACTTGGGCATATTGCATATTGTTTTTGTGTTTTCATTTTATTTGTTGTACTGTATTGTTGATATTAATTTAATAATAAAGCATGGCAGACGTTCGCAGAGGCAGAAAACGGCCATTTGCCGACAAAGTGAATAAATTCATAGGTGAATTCCCGGATTTATTCTATGATGGTGCTAAAATAATTTATAAAGTGTGCGAGAAAGATTTGATGTGCTGGGATAAGCGTGAACGTGGACTTCACGTAAATAGTGTACACCATAAAAATAAAAAAAATGGCTGCCTTCGACAACATAGTTTATGTTTGATTTACTATTATTGCTGATTGCCTGTGATGTGCCGCTGCACATACTCGATAAACAACCATTTCGAGAGTTTTGGAATAAATAACTACCAACTGTAAACGCAGACATGGTAAATAAGATGAAATGTGAATTAAAAAATACACGGCTGTGGTTATCTGTTGATGAGACAACAGATTGTAAAAAATTTATTTTAAATGTTATAGTACCAGTACTGGACCCTCTTAAACCGACAGATCTACTGTTACTAGCTAGCAAAAGACTAAGTCAGTGTACTAGCGAAACAATTACCAGGGTGGTGTTGAAGACGTTAGAAAAATTTGAACTGTCAAAAAGTCAAGTGTTGATGTTTGTGACTGATGGCGCCGTGACAATGCGTTCGGTAGGCCGTTCTTTGCAAGAACAAGGTTATACGTTTATACATGTTACGTGTAAAGTGTATGCTTTACATCTTGTGGCAGAAACTATTCGAAAAGATTTTCCAGAGGTGGATGCATTAATAACAACTACAAAAAAGTATTTCTTAAATCTCCTAAACGTCCCCGTGCATTTCATAGCAAGTGTCCCTGTATTCCTGAACCACTACAGCCGATTCTTACACATTGGGAAACATGGTTGCAGACAGCTTTTATTATGCTGGATATTTCCAACAAATAGTCTGATACTACAATTCAATCCAGATGAAGCTGCAGCTATTACGGAAAGCCAGGCAAAATTCGAAGATATTTCCGTTGAAACGGCTATAAAAAATATTGTGAAGAACTATAAACCATTACATGAAAACATAAAACAGTGTGTTGTCGTTAGCGGAGTCACTGCAAATAATGGACGAAGTAAATCTACTGCTACACGCTATAGGTGACGCAACAAATGAGCGCGTTAAAGAAAAGTTCGCAAGTGTGTTAAATAAAGACACCGGTTTTACCAAATTAAGACAAATATGTAATAGTGCAGCCCCAGATCCGTTAAGTGCGTTCAAAGAATATTTTACGTATGCGTGTATAACATCAGTAGATGTCGAACGGTCGTTTTAAAAAAATAAGGATATATTTTCACCAAAGCGAACATCACTCATGAAGACAACCATAGAAACATACCTGATGCTGCAAAATGGCTACACATCTCCAGTTTGTGATAAGCAAGCTAGTTCATCAAGCTAGTTAAGAGGGTAAGTTTTACATACATTGTTATAAATTGTAACAGTTTATTGTTTCTCGTATTAGTTAATTTCGCGTACGCCACTGTCCCACGGAACATTTTTGACAGCCCTATTAATTACTGCCAATAGACAAAAGAGAAATGTAAACTAAATGTATTTTTCTTTTACAAATTTCAACTACCTTCAGATTGCAGAGGTAACATTCCTCACAGTCACATTAAAAATAATATCTTGACATTTTTTCAGATAATTACTTCCTCTCACCCCTCAAAGTGAGAAAGTTAGGTTTTCGTGAAAAAAAATAAGAAAATTTTTATTGCATTTCTGGGCGAATCTCGACGAATTATGATGATACACAAAATTTCAGACAGAAAAAATTTTCTGTCTGTGTGTCTGTGTTCTCGATAGCAGCTACAGTTTGTGAGATAAAGCTTTCAAATTTGGTGTGTACCAAATCTCTTCCTTAAGAGCCTTATATACCCTATTAAATCATAATTCTCGAATATCTCGTTTAAAACTTATCCGATTTGAGTGCGATTTTTACAAGATTTTTCAAAAATATGTATAAAATGTAGG
Organism: Rhamnusium bicolor; assembly: GCA_029963845.1. Taxonomy (NCBI): domain Eukaryota; kingdom Metazoa; phylum Arthropoda; class Insecta; order Coleoptera; family Cerambycidae; genus Rhamnusium; species Rhamnusium bicolor. The sequence continues at coordinate 132,199 of JANEYF010001757.1, forward strand.
AATGTAATTTTTTTTTTTAGAATCGTCAAAAAATTTTCGCATGCATTTTAAATATTTTGTATCCAAATTTTTTAACATTCCGACATTAGTCACTGTTTGTAACGTTTATATTCATGTGACCCAACTCTTGGATTAGTTGAAAATAAATTTATTAGAAAACTAAAAACTGCATATCTATATTCCGATAATAGCTGCCATCTCGCATGATATTTCGGAAACACGGATGCACTTGCATACACTGGACTCGTTTACGGGAGGGGGGAATCGGGCACTTAGGAACCACGTTGCGATTTGCGTAAACAACAGTGGCGTGTGTATTCTAGAGATATCTCAAATTTACTTATTTGTTATAAAGTGGGTACACTTGATTTCAATAAAGACTGGTACACTTTCTTTTAGCTATGTAAATCATTCGTTCTTTGATTGATATTAATAATCTTACAAATGTCACTTTGACGTTAATCAGTGGCGTCATTATTAAAAATGGTTCGACATCTAACAGATATTCAAAAATTTCGAATAATTGTTTCTAAAATTGAAGATGGTTGGTCCATAAGAAGACTTGCTGCTGAATACAATGTGAGTAAAACCACGATAATGACTGTTAAAAAACAATGGGAAACCAACCAAACGGTATTCCGTAAAGTTGGTTCCGGTAGGCCAGAAAAAGAGCAATAATCAAGAAGATGAAAATCTTATAAATTACCTAATAGAAAACCCTTTTCAGACTGCAGTAAATGCAATTTCAGAGACAAATTTCCCTGCTTCGGTATCTACTGTTTGCAGAAGAATAAAACTACAAAGCGACTTGAAGAGTTGTTCAGCGGCTAAAAAATACAAACTTTCAGAAGAAAAGAAGCAGGGTAGGATTATTTTTGCACTCAACTATATAATCAATGATGAAAACTTCTGGGGACAAGTTGTCTTTTCTGACGAAAAGGTTTTTAAATTATTTAACGGTGGACGACATGTTTTCGTATATAGGCCTCCCTTCCACTAGATACGTCGAAAAATATACTTTCGATCCACAAATATTAGGAAGGTTTTCAGTCAATGTCTGGGCTTGGATGAGCCTAAATGGGTTAGGTGTGTTTTAGAACAGTGGTGGTCATCTCAATTCCATTAAACATATTGAAATATTAGACAATATTATGTTGCCGTCAGTAATAGAGGTGTTTCCGGAAAATAATTTTATTTTCCAACAAGACAACTGCTCCATACATACGGCCCATCGTGTCAGGCAATGGTTTCTTAATAAAAACATAGAGTTGTTACCGTGGCCATCTAAAAGTCCGGATTTAAATCCAATTGAAAATGTATGGGGACTAATGGTGAAACATATAAGAAAATTAAATAACCATCCAAATAATGCCCAAGAATTGGAAGGGATAATTGAAGACGCTTGGGAGAACTTGTCGCAAAAGTTGACCTTGCAAGAAATCTGATTTTGTCCATGCCTGCAAAACTTCAGGCAGTTTTAGACGCTAATGGAGCAATGACAAAATATTATTAGTTAATTCTGTATCACGTAATTGAAGTTCATTTATTTTATTTTTTTATTGTATTTTTATGTTCAGTTTGCATTGTTTACATTTTTTTTAATCTCAAGTGGTTTTATTTCCGGTAATTTCTGTAGAGAGACTAATATAAATGAAAGTTTTCCCATTTTGCCGTCTCTAAATATTGATATGGAGAATGAAAGGCTCAATGAAAGGTGAATATGATAATTTTTATTTTTGATTTATTTTAAGTGCAGTAACCTCATGTACAGGGTGATCATTTTAAGTGCACCTTACTCGATTTTTCTGCTGTATTTTTAACCTAGGAAAAAAACTTCAAAAAATTATGCTTATGTGCCTTTTTCTAAGGAATCCGAAAATTAAAAACAATTGAATGTCAAATAAAAAGAAAAAGCCGAAAAACTGAAAAATAAAAAAAATTACACCCCGCATTAATATGCGGAAATGGACAGATGACATTCCGAATACTGATTAAATATGCGCATCACATACATATCTTTTACTTCCAGTTTGACCGGAAATTGCCTTAATTTTTTTTATTCTAAATGATATATCCTGTATATTCGGCTCAATTTAAAAAATTTCTTTCTGAATTCAGCAATATATGTAACATCATCATAATCTTTCATATTTGAAAAAATATTGGAGTTTAAATTTAAAATAACACAAATATGTTTTTCATATTATTTCATCGCCTTTTCCATTCTGAGTTGAATGATATGACAGACATTGATACTTCCATTTTATAGGAAAAATTTTTAAAATAATACTATGCATTAATAAGAAACGGTAAAATGGAAATTTTTTTGTAGATTAACGATTTAATTGTTTTGTTGTTTAGTTCTTTAGCTATTTTAAAACAAAGTGAATAAAATAATTTCGGGTTTTTTTTATTGTTTTTACATATTAATTGCAGGACAAGGACGCATGAAGGGTAAGGTTAGCTACTGCTTAGCTTATAAGCTTGACGCAATACAACTTTTTCGTCGGTTTATGTCGTACGAAACCTCTAGTATTCCGCCTCTGATAATTCAACATCTCCCGATCTGAAATGTTCCACTATGCCGTTCTGTAACTAGAACATCGGCCACCTTCGACATTCGCCGCGATAATTTCGGTTTGGCTGTATATATGCACCGTGGCCTGCGCGGGGTGTGGTAAAATCGAGACTATATTTCACGTGCATCTGATATAGACTCTTAACCTCTAGAATGTGTGTACATTCTAGAGGTTAAGGAAGAGATTGAGTTCGTTGATAAGCAAAATCGGTCCTTTTTAAACGCGAAAATGTGACTTTTTTGAAACGTCAAAGAATGTGACTTTTTTTGAAACGTCAAAGAATGTGACTTTTTTTGAAACGTCAAAGTGACTTTTTTGAAACGTCAAAATATGATTTTTTTGAAACGTCAAAAAATGTGACGTTTTTGAAACGTCAAAAATTACTTTTTTATTATAAACTCCACAACCCGAGCTTTACTACGGTGAGGAAGTTCTGATCTCCAAGTAATTGGCAGCGGTTTTTTATTGTCCTAATAAGTGGGGTTATGTTTCCTGCACTGATTTTAGTCCTCGACCTCTTGATCTCGAGCAGAAAATCAGTGTGATTTTACTGATTTATAAGCAGATTTTTAAATACAATAAATGAACAAAATCAGATCATCTGCTCCAACACAAATGAACAGCATTTTTATGCTATTACTGCTCAAATCTGCTTCTAACAACACTAATGAGCATACCTCTTCTTAAACGTCCACTTAACTTTTGACAGATGAGAGATTTAGTTTGTTTATTGTCAACTTCTTATTCTTCTTCTGTTTTGCAGATCACTTCATATCTAACTACCGATATGATGTCACTACCATTTTCGCCCCACATTCAAATAGCCAAAACTTAATTATAATTTTTTAATTATCTTGCGCTGGGAATTTTTCTTCCAAATTAAATATATAACTAAATTAATGCCTCCCCTATTATATTTCACCATTTTTAAAAATTCATCAACAACCGAATTACCACTAAATGCTTCTATCATGATGCCTCCTGTTTACTACGCGAATGCAAAATATGAAATGAGATAATACATAGGAATCACAGACCACATCCTCCACTCAGGTAGAGGATGAAATGTGAACGATTTTTTCTTGGACCCTTCGGGGAATGTCAGTGGTAGGAATGAGGAGAACAACAATATTTATAGTGCCGCTCTTTCTTTAGCCTGCATCATAACATGAATGTAGAATTATTTTTCCATACATTAAACTCGATGGACGGATGAATATTTTAAATTAATGAAAGTCCTACTATAACTTTTATACCGTGCCGAATACATTCAAATAGTATTTGCCTAACTGGTAAATTGTTTTTTGTATCATTTAGTATATTACAAAGATAATAGCACAAATCTTTGGTATATAGAGTGTTCCAGATTTAAAGTGTGCATAGTGTGCATAGATAATGGGAAATAGAGCATACTTGGCTGGGTTCAAAATACTCCCAAACATACCCCTGAATGTTAACAGTTTTTAAGGGCGTTTTATGGTTTACCATTAAAACTGTATTCGGCCATATTCCTGAAACGGCTTTAAATATTTGAATAAAATTTGCTAGAAATATTATACTCTTTTAGTCCGATCAGAGTAATAATTCACCCTGTGTATAATTTTTTGGTAAATATTAGTAAACGTTTAAAGAGCCAATGGATCAGTGTATAAAATAATGTCATAACATTTGATGGCACGTTTAAGGTTATTCTCCAATAAATTTCTACGATAAAATGATTTGAAGTGTTGTGTTTAATTTATTATCTATCTAAAACTTTTATACTAGCGCATTTAGATAAGAAAGATGGTAAAATATAAAAGACATAGGTATTTATTATCGTTATCATGTTAAATCTGAAAGGATGCTTATGTAATACCCAATAATTATTTTTGTTATTTTTTTATAAATGCATAAATATGACGCAAATGAAATATCAGACTTTTTTAAACTTTTTTAAGGATATTTTGAAATTCGTATTACCAAGTCAATTGAAGCTATTTTTAATAACTTTTTTATAAATTATTTTTGAAAAGTTAGAAATGAGACAGAACTCACACAAAGTTTCCCTCATATCTCTCTTAGTATTAGAGATAGACCCATCAACCTCTATATTATTGTAATCGTGAGAGAGCTTTCTATTCTATTCAAAAATCTGCATAAAGAGTCCTATAATTTTTGTTTTTACAATTCCTTCGTAATAATATCACAAAATTAATGGGGTGAGAATTCTCACAAAATCACCTAGCTCAAATAAATATTTCTAATCACTGTTATTTAAAAAAATATTAAAATGTTCAGTTTGCGTCATGAGAGTGTCGAACTATTATGGAACGAATAGTTTGTAAAAAAATTTGAAGCTGAATATTTTAAATTAATGAACGTCTTACTACAATTTTTATACTGCGCAGGATACATACTTTTGCCTAATTGGTAAATTGTTTTTTGTGTCATTTAGTATATTACAAAGCTAATAGCACAAATCTTTGGTATACAGGGTGTATAGAGCACACTTAGGTAAGTTTAAAACACTCCCAAACTTACCATTGAGTGTTAACAGTTTTTATGGTTTTTGATTAAAATTGTAGTTGGCCACATTCCTGGAACGGCTTCAAATATTTGAAGAAAATTTGGTAGAAATATTATACTCTTTTAGTGCAATCACAGTCATAAATCACTTTGGAAATATTCCAGGACTGGACAAAATTTTTATAATGTTACTCTCCGTACTGATACATCACCCTGTGTATCATTTTTTGGTGAATATTAGTAAACGTTTAAGGAGCCAATGGATCAGTGTATAAAACAGTGTCATAATATTTGATGCCAGATTTAAGGTTTTTTCTCCAATAAATTTTCAAAAACATTGATTGCCAAATTTTAAATTCTATAAATTAGGCAAAAAACTAACTAATGTCACTATTTTATTAATTTTACTTAATTACCATACAATAATTATGCATCTTTCTTTTTTTGTCAAGAAACACACATTTATTGAAAAATTAGTGATTCGTGCAGGGCTGGACTCGCTCAAAATTCCATGATTAGGTATATTTTATTTAAATTTGTTATTCACAATATATAATTCAGCCTGGCCAAGCGATGGTAGATTCAGTGTCGGGCGCAATATAATATAATAAATAATGTTGAGCGTAAAGAGTAGAAAAGGACCGTACGCTGATAAAGTGAATACATTTATCGGTGAATTTCCGGATTTATTATATGATGGATGTAAAATAATTTGTAAAGTTTGTGATCAAGATTTAATGTGCTGGAATAAATACGGCTGCAAAATTCATGTCAATAGTAACCGGTATAAAAATTAAAAAAATGACGTGTCTTCTTTGGAACCTCAGTTTATGTTTAATTTACTGTTAATGCTGATTGCCTGTGATGTTCCCCTGCGCATATTGGATAAACCAGCATTTCGGAAGTTCTGGAATAAATACAATTCCCAGGTGAATTTACCAAGTCGTTCATCGTTACGTAGATATGTACCAAGTGTTCGTGAAGGCATTGTAAATAGGATTAAATGTGCACTAAGAAATACACGGCTGTGGTTATGTGTTGACGAGACGACAGATTGTAAAAAAAGTTCTATTTTAAATGTTATAGTACGTGTACTCGACCCTGTTAAACCAACATTTCCACTTTTACTAGCTAGGAAAAGACTAACTGCGTGTACTGGCGAAACAATTACGCGGGTGGTGTGGGAGACTCGAAAAATTTGAACTGTCAACAAGTCAAGTGTTGATGTTTGTGACCGACGGTGCTGCGACAATGCGTTTACATGTTACGTGTAAAGTTCATGCGTTCCATCTTGTAGCAGAAACGATTCGAAAGTGTTTTCCATAGGTAGATGCATTAATAGCAAATACAAAAAAGTATTTCTCAAATCTCCTAAATGGCTTCGAGCATTTCACACACTGTGTCCTGGTATTCCGAAACCACCAGAGCCGATTCTTATACGTTGGGGAACGTGGCTGAAGGCAACTTTTTATTATGCTGAATATTTTCAACAAATAAAAGCTGTGATACTACAGTTCAACCCTAACGCGGCTGCAGCTATTAAGGAAAGTCAGACAAGCTTTCAACATGTTTCCCTTGAAACAGATTTAAAAACTATTTATAACAATTATAGAGGACTACACGACGCAATAGAAAAATTGCAAAATACTTCATTGTCGTTAGTGGAATCGCTGCAAATAGTGGATGACGTAAATACATAGCTACAGATTATCAATGACGCAAAAAATAAGCCCGTTATTGAAAAATTCGAGAGTGTATTACGAAAAGATCCTGATTTTACCAAATTAAGACAAATTTGTGATGGTGCATCTACACCTGCGTTAAGTGAGTTCACAGAGTGTTTTACTTATGCCTGTATTACTTCCGTAGATGTCGAACGGTCTTTTTCAAAATACAAACATATTTTTTCACCATGCTTACTGAGACAACTGTAGAAACATATCTGATGCCATACAGTTATTATAGAAGTGCTCCAGTTTGTGATAACGACAACCAAGCTACTTCATAAATCTGCTTAAGAAGGTGAGTTTTGTACATATTTTTATAAAGTGTACCAGTATTAATAAAATTTATTTCAATTTATTTTATTTATTTATTTATTTATTATCAGTTATCACTTAGATATACAATGTACATGTGTGAACGTCATTTAACAGTTTAATAATAATGTGCAGCACTAAGCTTACAAAATATAAGGAAATACATAAAAAAAGAATTTAAAGTGAACGAAATGGTACAAAAACATACATCACAATATATAAAATATTTTTGTTTTTATTATTGTACTTATTCAAGTATTATGATATGATGCATACCCAGTACGTCTCTGTAGGATTAATGACCTTGGCCAGGCTTATATATAATTCATTTTTGAAATTCAATAATAAGAGACTAAAAGGTTAATATTAAAAAGAGCTCGTTATTTGTCTTTATTAAGTGCAGCATTTGTAAGCTTTTTTAGGTTTAAAATTTCCATTCTTTCATGAAAAAAAAATTATGTTAATAGTGAGGCTTGTATTAACAAACACAATAATATTAAAATATTAAAGACGAAGGTTGGTAATTTGGTTTTGATAAAATAAAGTCAAAATTGAACTTATTAAACACAACTTACAACACTTACAACATTTACAACCTAAAAAAAAAAAACAAATTATAGTCTGTTCACATAAGCTTTGCAGCGTTAGCCACTATAGGGAACAAATTGCGCGCAGATGATTGGTGCAGACGGCAGGCAGATATACACAAGTGCAAAGTTCTGATAGCGGTTAATTCAATTTTCATTGTTTCATTTTATTTCATAGGCATCGGACATTTGTGTTATTTAATTTTTCTTTTTACAATAATTTAACTTATGTGTTGTGTAATGTTTATATTAAATCATTTACCTTTATTATTGATATTGCTTATTGGCTGATTTTATAATAATAATCGGTAAGGTATCTATTTGATGTTTTAATGATTTACTGTTTTTTAAATTATTTTTTATTATACGAGGTGACAGTTTTAATAGCGAAAATTTTGACAGTCAATTGATCTCAACGAAATGAGGACTCTTGTTGTAGATATAAACTTATTTCCTCTCAACTTAGCACATAAAAAAATTCGAACACAAAAGCGCGGTATTATATAAATACATTTTTGTGCATTTATAATCCACCGCGAGTTACGCGTTTCGCGGTAACAACTCTGTTTTTAAAAACTATTTACATACTTTACAATAAAGAATTAAAGTATAATAGTAAAACAGAGGACTTTATTAGATGAACGACAAATAATAAGTGAATACAATATGCATAATAAAGTTATAAATTCATATGGTTATCTCCACGTAGTGGGATGTGACAATATCATATTTCTTTTATTGGTTTAAACTCATTATTAAGTTTTTCAAAGTTGGTATCAATTTCAGGCAAGTAGCTATTTAATTGATTGCTTTTTACTTCAGATTTATGTAACTGAATTTTATAATCTTTAAAATAAATTATACAGTTTGGTTCTACCACAGTGGTTTAAGTACCATGAATTTGTGTTGTTTTTAAATTATTATTACAACTGATTTTTGCAATATTTTTATATGGTGAAATTATTATGTGGCGATTATTTTCAATTTCTTGAATTTTCATATCATTTAAAGTTATTATATTTCTACTGCAATTGAAAGTATGTGCTTTTAATATTATTTGAATTTCACATATTTCATTATTAAATATAATGAAATATTTTTGCTCTTATCACAACTATATTTCCTATCCATCATATTTTTTTTAGATGAAAATAAAAAATCATGCAGTAAAGGGTTAATATGCTGTGTTTCTGAACTTTTACAAAAATAATTCTTATCACTAAGTAAAATACATGGTTTGTCGAAGAGGCTGTACGATTGACAGGAAAGTACAAGGAATTTGAATTTTGAGATTATAACATTGAATTGGTTATTTTCGGTTAAAGTAGTAATGGCCATAAGTGGAAAATGTTATAAATTTCGTTATATACTGGGGGAACTTCTAATATAAAAGCTATGGCGTTATTTACTTGATAAGCCTTAATTTCAGTAATCTGTTCGAAATATAAAATGTTTTGTGGATTATATGGTAAATTATCTGGGCCTTGTAAAATATTAGTTATTTGTTGAAGCTCATGTTGAAAGTCCTCAGGGTTAATTATGCTGAGGTGTAGATATCCAATTTTGGCAATTGTAACTGAGGTTTCTAATTTATTGAGTAATCGAATTATTTCATTCATAGCGAGTATCAGCTGATTATGTGTGCTATGAAGTAATCCAATAGCTCTACTTTGTGTAGAATATATATCTTGTTTTTTCATATAGGTTTCAATTTGCATAATTCTGCTTGTTAATATCAGTTCGTTATTTTCTAGGGTGTTCATGGTTTTGTTAAATATTTGTATAGCTTATTGCATAAACGGTATTTGATTTTCGTTTATATGGGATATTTTGTGTTGATTTTCTTCTAATTTTTTTAATTTTTTCTTCAAAGTATTCTTGTGCGTCCAAGTTTCCAGTGATAAACTTGAATGATTTTCCTAAGATATTTATGGGTCCTCTTTTTGTTCTTTGTTTAATAAATAATTGATTAAGTTTGGATTCTAATGTAGTTAGAATATTTTCATCTCTAGCTAAGTAAGTTTTATATTGCTTTTTATACGTGTGACTATATTATGTATTTTTATAAGAGTTAAGTAGTTTATTAATTAATTTTCTTATACTAATGTAATTATTATATAACTTATCTAAGTTTATCCTCTTAATTAAAGTCCATTTGTTGCGTTGGATTTTTGTTATACCTAAATGTTGGGGGTAAAGTCCTGGTTTGTCATTTAGATTTTCTAGCTCTAGTCCTCTGATGATTCTAAGTCCGAATCTGTAACATTAAAAGAATGTTTCAGATTGTCTATATGTACTTTGCGTGTTTGATTATTTTTCTTATTAAGTAAAACGCATGTTTTATCTGGATTAATATGCTGAATTGTGTACGGTCCAAGAAAGGGGTTAGTAGCTTTTGATCTACCTCGTACACTTTTTACGTATACTTTGTTTCTCAATTTATACTGTTGTATGGTTTCTTCGTAACGTATTAAATTTTGTTGGTGTACAAGTTCTTTTTCTGTCATTAAGTTTTTCTTTACAATTTCATATTGGGCTTGGGCTGTTTTTCTTATTTCATCTATGTAGTACTCATATTGTTTATATTGCACATTCATAGAGAATGGATTATTGGTGTTTGTCCTAATAAAAGCTCGTGTGGAGTAAATTTCGTGGCTGAGTGAATTGTATGATTATATGCTATAATACATTGTTTTATTCTTGTAGTATTCTTGAGATCAGGGGTAGTTAATTTTGTTACTCTATAATATTCTATAATTGTTGAATGTAGACAAACGTCTACATTCAACAATTTAATTTAATTTAATTAAACATTAAACCATTTGATTTAGGATTTTGTGGAGTTGTTATATGATGATTAATTTCATACAATTTGGTAAAATTCTTACTAATCCATTGTCGATTTCGGGTCCTCCATCTGTCGTAATGTTTTTTGGTACACTGCATTACAAACATATGCAGTACATCACAAATTTCGATGGCATTTTTGTTTTTATCTCATATATCATTCCATATTTAGTAAAGGCATCTATTATAGTTACAAACTTCATTTTATCGATTTCAAAAGTGTCTAGGTGCAATAAGTCCATCGGTTTCGCAGGGGTTGTTGTTAAATTTATATTTGAGATAGGTGGTGTTCTATCATATTTCGTTAAGTTGCATGTTTCACAACTTTTAATAAAATCTGATATATTTCTGTCCATAACTGGCCAATAATATGTTCTTTTAATATGTAGTACAGTTGGTAATAGTCTTCTTTGATTATATTTTTCGTGTGTTTCTTTAACGATTTTAGTTCTTTCTTCTTTATTCATAACATAAGTCTTATGTCCAAGGCATCTAAATAAACGGGGTTTATTAGTATGGAATAGATTTATATAGGCATTGCATATTACTATATATGGTTCATCTGTACAGGTAATATAGTAATTTTCTTTAGGTGCTAAATATTCTTTCATCCATTCTTGTAATTTGTTTTTGTCTTTAGGTATATTTATTAAATAAATTCTTTTCTTGTCATATAAATACACTTTTGTTGATGGTTCGGTTATATTTGGTATTTCTGTAAACCATAGTTGTTTAGGTTTTGTTTCTATAGCATCTTCGGTTATTAGAATCGATTCTTGACTATCTAACTGTGAATGTACTGTCTGGTTACTGCTAGGGGGAAGTGGTACATCTAAAAGCTGTATATCTTCGATTTCTGGTTGATTTTCATCTGGTTCTAATAATCTATCAATTTCGCTTGGTGTAGGTGATAGAAAATCTTTTGAGGTTCCTGCTTGGGCAATTACTGAGTGATCGATTGGATAAATTTGCATGCGAGATAAGGCGTCAGCTGCATCGTTACTTTTTCCTTTTCTGTGCACAATTTCGTAATTAAATTCCTCTAATTTGATATTCCATCGGGTTAGTCTAGCATTACATTCTTTTAAATTTAATAACCATAATAATGGCTTATGGTCAGTGACTATAATTATTTTTCTGCCAAAAATGAATGGTTTGTGGTACTTTAATGAGAATATTATTGATAATAATGCTTTCTCAGTTGTGCTATACTTTCTATATTATGATATCGTCAAGATATACAAGACAGATATTGGTTTGTAGCCCTCGTAATACATAATCCATAATTGACTGAGAAGTGGCGGGGGCATTACAGAGGCCAAAGGGCATTCTTTTAAACTCGTAATGTGCATTATCGACGGTAAAGGCGGTTTTTTTTTTCAGCATCCTGTTCGTCCATTTCAATTTGGTAAAATCCACTAGCGAGATCTAGAGAACTGAAGTATATGCAGTTACCAAGTTTGCTTAATAAATCTTTGATATTTGGTATTTATTTTCTATAGTCTTTTCATTTAGTCTTCTGTAGTCGATGATGATTCTAAATTTTTGTTTGCCACTGGCACTATCCATATTGAATTATAGGGTGATATTGATTCTTGAATTATATTAGTTTTCAACATTTTATCCATTTGAGTTTGAACTTCATTTTTATATATGTGTGGATAGCGATAATTTTTTGTATAAATAGAGTGTTCATCTATAGTTCGATTTTATGCTTTATTTGGCTCGTAAATATTAGAGGTAAGTCTTCGTGGTAAAATATATCATATTTATAGCATAGTGTTTGAATTGTCGTATTTTCTTCGATGTTTAGATGAGATGTTCTTAAGTTATTTTGCAGATTATTAATTAATATTTCATCAATGCAATCTTGATCCATTGGTATATTTATTGTGTTATTTCGGTGTTATATAAAAATTTGTCTGGAAGTTCTTGTACTTTTAATGGGTTTTCTATTTGTAGCATTTGGGGTAATTCGTTATTGTTAGTTACAGTTGTTATAATATGATTGTTTTCTACTTTTATTAGAGCAGTAGTTATTGTTAGTCGTTTCTTTAAATTTTGGTGGGTGAAAATCCTTCTTTAATATTTATTTTTTCTAACCTAGTTATCATTTCCGTTCTCGGTGGTATAATAATTGTTTTTGCATTCGGGGTTGCCAGATGTAAACACATAGATGTTTTTCCCATTATTAATTTATTTTTATTAATATTTATTTGTGCTATTAGTTCTTTTAAGAGATCTATCTATATCTATTAATCCTCCAAATTTTGGATTGAAGTCAAATAGATAAAATGTGTGTTCTTTATGTGTGTTAAACGTTTTCGGAAGTTTAATTTTTACACTTTCCTGGTGGGTGGTTATACCATGTGCTGTTTGTATAGAAAAAAGGTCAGATTTAATTTTATTCTTAAAATGTTTTTCGGCTAATTCGGGTTTTATTAAACTTTTGGTATATCCGGTATCGATTAAAAAGTTTATCTTCAGGTCTTCTATGCATATGTAGGGTAGTTGTGTTTCGACAAACGAATAAATTTGTATTATTTCGGTATTTTTGTAGAACGGGTCCTTGCATGTTGCTGTTCCTGTATTGGGAATATTTCTTGTTCCACGTATTGATCGAAATTATCCATATGTGATTCATATGCATCATAATAATCGTGTGAACATGAGGCAGTTGGCTCATATTGATCTTCAGACGGATATTGATCATTTTGATAATAATTATTGTCCTGATTTATGTCAGTGTAGTGAAGTTCTTCCCAGGTGAAATTTGGTTTCTGAGAATTATTTGGTCTCTGGACACTAGGTCTCGGTAAATTAGTGTTTCCTGATGATATATCCATAGGAGTAGGATAATTTTGCTTTCGTCTTTGCATACTTGAGTTTTGAAAATTATTTTGTGGTCTAAATGGTTGTTGCAATCTTGACATCGGTTGATTAAGTGTGTGAGATTGCCAATAATTTGGTCTGTTGGGCCATTGATAAGGTCGATTTGGTTGCGTAAAATTTGGTCTGTTTGGTGTAAAGGGTGGTGTTATACATAGGCATAGGCTGTCTTCTTGGAAGTTGATGGCTTGCTTGCGTATTTCTGTGGAATGCCGGTTGATTATTGTAATTATTTGTCAATTTCCTGATATAATTTAGATTATTTTCCTCGGAAACAATGTTTATAGCTTCTTCCAGCGTACTAGGGTTTCTGCACCTTACTATAATACTTTATGGTTCTTTTACTCCTTTTACAAAAGTTTTTCCAGCTAAGTTACTGTATTATTCTGATATTTTCAGCGCTTAATATTACACTTATACCAATAGAATTTACTTTTGATAATAACAGGCTAAGTGTATCTTGGCATTTTTCTCCAAATCGTAGGGTTATTTCGTTATTTTCCTGTTTTAGTACTACCAGGTCTCTCATTAGAGCGTCTTCGTCACGTTGGTCGCCAAAGGTAAATATTATAGCTTTTTTTAGCTCGGGCCATATTCTTAAATTTCGTACAGATATTAGTTGTGCTGCTCTCCCTGTTAGCTTATTTCTTATGTGCGCCATAAGAAAAGAGTTAAATACATTGTCGGCGGGTCTTTCTAACGAGTCGGGTATATTTTCACAGGAAATTATGAAATTTGAGATGAGTACTGGATTTCCATTAAATTGTGGAATGGTGTCCAAATAGTCTCTGATAGAGGGTTGAGCCATTTTTATTTGTGGTGAAATTTTTAATTCGATTCTTCTCTCTGTTGGTATATTTCCAAATTGACCTACTAAGTCGTCAATATTTTATGGTTGGGACATCCAGTATAATATGCATATTTAAATTTAAATTTATTACAGTAGTTATTAGTATATCACTTTGTTTTAGAATCGTAGATGGTTTTTTATAATGTGACGCAATTTGTATGTTTAATCGCAACGAGCGATTGATCTTGAACTTAATCAAGTAATGCTCTATCGCAACAATATAAAAAATTGTTACTGTAAACCATTTTGATTATTTCGTTAAAGAAATGTCACTTATCACACATAAGAGTTATCATTTTCATAGTTCACTTTAATAATGTTAACTTTTCCATATTTACAGTAACTAGTTTAACTAAGATATTCGACGTTTAATAACTCAAAAACGGTATACGGTAGGGGTAACATATGGTATATTTTTTAAATCAGGAATAAAGGATAATTACAAAAATTTAATAATATACAGGGTATCCCATTTAAAAAATATTATTTTTTGTATCCCCTGAAATCTACTGTATTTTTGATAGTATTTTAACAAAATTCAGTCATAACCATACAACATTTATTTAAAACTTGTTTTTCTATAGGCAATAATAACGATGATAAGGGGTGGGTATTTTATAATGAATAACCCTGTACAACGCGAGTGCGTATCATTTCTTTGTTACGACGCCCAAAGACCAACAACTGATAGGACACTGCGATGTTACGATTTTTGCGGTGTTATGTGACGGAGTTACATTACTATGTTCTGTTTCATGTCTATATGCACTTTAAGTTTAATATTTTGTTCCGTAATATCGGAGCGTGTTCTTTGCCTAACCTCGACTCTGTTACGAGACGCGATATATTAAGGTGCATATGTTTTCAACAGAAAATAGTAACGTGTGTGTCTTATTCCATCTCATTTTATCCTAGTCAGCAGCCATCGCTCGTATTCTTTTTTAAACTGACCAGATATATGGTATAATTTCTTAGACGTGACGCCCAAAGACAGACAACTTATGGGACGCTGCGATGTTACGATGTTACTTTCTTATGCTGTTACGCAGTGGTTACGTTACTATGTTCTGTTGCAAGTCTATAGCACCTTCACAAGCACTGTTACAAATCTGCGTGTGGACTAATTCTACGTGTGTCTTGTGACAGGAATGCATCTGGCAGCATACGTGCACAGCACAACCATAAAATACGCATAAAGGCACTAAAAGCAGTATATTCCATCTTTGATAAAGAAATAATCGGACCTTCAATACCATCATGGCGGGTTTCACGACACAACGCGCATGTCTGCAGCCAGATGCTTTCCTGTCGCAAAACAAACATCTAACTCTGAACAGTAACATGCACATAAACAGGATAACTTAACATAATAATGTCACTTTAGATCATTGTGGTGAATTTTACTTCATTATGTCTCGTATCTATGCTGAATGCTCAATATATAATGTACATATGTATAGAGTTTAACAATGGCGCTGGTTACAATTAGCTTTTACAGTCCCCCTAAGTGTACGCCATAATATTGAGTCGTCCATGTTCTAGCCATTGTACTGCTCCACAATTTTATAATCCTAAATATTTAAATTAATATAGTAAAGATTAAAAAATCTCCGTATTAAGACAACGAATTCTACATATTGAATGAAGTTTTTAACTTTTTTTTTGTATTTCAGAATGGAGTTACAACTTCTCCAACGAATGTTGCCATTTTGGATTGGCAAATGTGTTACTTAAGGTCCCCTGTTTTTGATATATCGTACCTATTTTACGCCACCAGTTCCAGGCTTGAATTAGAAAAATTTGATGAGTTACTAAAGTTCTATTACAATTCCTTTTCAAATTTCCTTAAAGAATTGGGTAGTAATGCGGAAGAAATTTTTCCATATTCCTCACTAAAGGAACACTGGAGAAAATATTCCTTATTTGGATTAATTATAGTGATTATGGCTTTTCCTATGGTATTATGTGACAAAGAAGAAGTCATCTCATTTGAAAATTTACAAGAAGATCAAAAGTTTAGTGATATGCTGAAATTTGATATTAAAGAAAAGGATCTATATTATCGACGATTGAAAGATGTAGTTAGTCATTACATTGAGTATGCATCATAAATAAAATTATATCATAATATTTTTGTTTAGTATTTCGTCGCATGAGAACCATAAGTTTCTACGGTACATTTTACTTCAAACAGAGATTTTTATTACAATCCACTGTACATACTTTTCCTCACCTATCTGACTAGGAAATTTCACTATTGAATGATAAATGGTACTATAAACTACATTTCCATATAATTCTAAGTAATTATTTGCTACAATCTATGTTTTTCGTTACTATTTGAAGGCACAAATAACGACTGTTCATTTTTACATGTTTTCTGTCGTCACTTTAATGAATATAAATTACTAAAATTTATACTATAATTTGCATCTTTTACACCAAAGTATGCTTATGGTTCTAAGTACAAATACAAAGGTCAGTTAATTTTCCTATAATTCCTATAATTTTGGATAAATTTAAACCGTTTTATATGAGTCATGTCAAGGAAATACTAAATTAGTTCGTTCCATACATTTCACATATAAAAAGACAACCAAAGAGACTTTTCTAGAGATCACAACCTTAAATTCGTTATCCTGTAAAAACAACGAATTGTTACTTAGAACCATATAATTCTCATGCAACGAATTTTGTTAAGCTTATTATATGTATATACAGTGTCCTTCATAAATTTGATATTATTGTTGTAAATAAAAGGTAGTCTTAAATTGAACATTGATTTTTTTATATAGAATTAATCATGATCTTGAAGAAAATATTTTGATATTAATTTTAAAATGTGAAATAATTTTGCATAAACGTTAGGACTCACTGACTGTTTATTTGGATTGAAACGCATTTGTTCATTTTAAATACACTTTTTTGCGTGTGAATTTCTCTGGCGCTGATTTCTGGTGATTTTATTTTTTTTTTTAAGTTTAGGACTTCACAGAGTAAATGGTATGATATTTAAAATAGTTTTAGAACTTTGCTACTATTCTAGCGAGTTCAGTCAATATAATATAATAGGCATTTGCCGTATTTTTTAAATTAATTCATATATTCTAATATAGTCTTACTAAACATTAGCAATTATCAAATCTGATTTCATAATTTCTACCTAGAAAATGTTTAAATTACTAATTAAACATTAGATGCTAGGGGCGTATCTGAGAACGATCCCCTATTGGCGCGACGTCATCTGCTAGTAAATCTCCCCCTGGTGAACGGTTCGCTATCTATAGTGTTTTCGTAAATTCTGTAGAGTAGAACAAAAAATTTGTCGGCTATTTATCAAAGTGAAAGAGCATTTATTTAAATACAGAGAGGCACATGCAAAATATAAAATCTGTACACGTGTCTCAAGCAATTTACATACACCCGTCTCTTTCGTTTGAGCGATAAAAATAAAAACCTTACCGGAAATCGTTGCAGTGGACCATATAATTAAAATAGTTGATAACGTATACGAGACGAATATTAAGACCGTTGGGCGACTTGGCTACCCTTCTCGAAAACAGGTAGAAAAACGTTAATTGCATAAATCCCAGTGAAGCGGTGCAGTCAGAGTGTAACGTAACGTACGACGTAGTATAGATATATCTGAAAATGAATGTATTTTAAAACTGTATATATGTATGTGATTTAGATACATATTTATGCATTAAGTATTTTGAAACATTTAAAAGTTTTATTTAACTGAAATTTGAATTACTGTAATTAGTAATCAGCGCAGAATAATTAAATTTAATTCTCTAATGTGCAATTGAAAATATTTTAGAATATATGTTGCTTTATTTAGCCAATAACAATTTAAAGAAATAAAACTGTTATTCATAGCAAAAAATACGATACCACATTAGAAAATGGTTATTTCCCAGCAAAGAACACGGAGAGGTGAAAGCATCTCTTGGTTCGTCTATAGACAGAATGACCAATTCACCGAATACTTCTTAAACAAAATACTTCAATTCTACCTTATACAAAATACACATCGTTGAGTGTATTTATTGCCTAGATATGACAAAAGCATAGTTCCTGTACATATATTAAAAAATGGTTAGAGGAGGAGTGTACATCAATTCAAATCAAACTAGTTCTATCGGAAAAAGTATGGCAAAAACAAAAAAGTTGTATTTTTGCACTGGCTCAATTTGGTGGTGACGTCACACTATTTTTCCTTATAACTCGTAAACAACTGGAGATATCTAAAACATGTAAAGACATTTATTTGATTAGTTTCCTGTTAAAGGCTACTCAGCGGTAAGGGCTTCCTCCGTACCTAATGCTCTTCTGGTTCCAAAATTTTTGTTTAAAGATATAATTAAGACCCCCAAATCTACATACTTAAATGTTTTATTAATATAAAAAATTACATTTGTTAGACATGTGTAAGAATTTTATAGGCACAGTATTGGAAAACGTTTAATTAGAGTGCCTGCTTTGTGTGTGTGTGTGCATAAAGGATAAAACGAGCAGTCATGCATGGGACAGAAAGAGAATTATACAGCATTGTACATTGTGTTAGTGAAGTAAAGAGGGCACGTCCCATCATATCCCTTCACTTCACAGGCAGTCTATTGTACAGATATTAGGTGTTTAGGAAAATTCTAGCGATTTGCAAATATTCTCTTTATCTAAAGCTATAAGAAAAACAAAGACAGAGATAGTGAATTGGCCACTCGGGGTAAATTCTTCTAAACCTCTCAAAAACCACGAATTTGCGAGCGTGACCATTGGTATGCGTAATTAGTAGCGGGGCAAGTAATAGCCGATAAATTATTAATCTTTAGGTCATGCGCTGCGATGGCGGGCCATCATCAGATCATAGCAGGTAGTCGATGATACTGTTGGTGGTGTTTTGGACCAAAATACCACCAACAGTATCATCGACTACCTGCTTTGGTTAGTGCATTTTAAAATGTTGTGGGGTATAGTTGTTATTTCTGTAAATAACTACGTATCCCTGTTTATTTCGAGAATTTCTGGTTATTTGATGCATAATTGTTTTTAAAATGCATCAAAAAAACTCAGTGGCATTTCTTTGAGTAATTATTGGCCATTTGGCGTGAAAGTAAACTGGCACTCTGCTATTAAATAAAAATAAATTAACAAATATTCTAATGAAAATAAAATAAAACATTCTAAAACGAAATAGATTTAAAAACCGTATTAAAAATGAAATAAAACTATATTTTTCTAAATGTTACTTTATAAGGGGCTCAAAAATGTCACCGTATTGCGCCTGGCAATCCCCTTATCGATGATAAAATTCATTACTGACATTTAAAAGCATGTCAGGAGTCACACTCTGTAGGGTGGCAACAATTTTACCACGTACCTCTTGCAAGTCACACGCTCGCTCGTGTTTAAGTTTATAAATTTGCGAGGTTGCATAGCCCCACAAAAAAAATCGTTAGGCGCCAAGCCTGGGGGATTTTGGTGGCCATTTTATTGTGCTTCTTCCACTTATAAGACGATCGGGAAAAGTGTTATTTTAAAACTCTTGCACCCTTCTTGCATTATGAGCAGGACAGACGTCTTGCTGGCACCAAATCTTCCCAAAGTTGACGTCAAGAGTTTGGACAGCCGAAATAATCTGATTCTAAGCAATGTTTAATTATTTGTCGGCATTTAAGTTACCGTCAATGAAGATAGGATCAATGTCATGATCACCTAAAATGCCGGCCCAAACATTTACTTTTTGTGGATATTGAGTACGTAATGGCACACTCAAATGTTTATTTTCCTTGGACAAATATCGAATTACAGAAGGATTATGCCGGCCATGTATGGAAAAAGATGTTTCATCAGTGAATAAAATATTCTTGATGAAACTTTCGGTTTCATTAGCCTTTTTCATCATGGTTCCACAAAAATTTATTCGTTTCGTACTGTTTTCAGGAAAAATTTCTTGAGTAATCATAATTTTGTAGAGTGGTACTTATTTCTTTTCAGAATATTCCGCACTGTTCGGTCTTGTACACCAACTTCTTGCGAGATTTGTCTACTCGAACAAGGTGCATTTACCTCGGCGAAACTACAGACATTAGTTTCCCACCTTTTCCGATCTTCCCTTAAGTAAACTGTAGGCTCGTCTTCGTCATTTAAATGACTACATTTTCTGCAATTTGTCGCACATCCCACAGACTCAAACTTATGAATGATGTTTAATACAGTTTGAATCGTCGGGGCAGAATGGTTCTCAAATGTAAAAATGATCCGCCCGATAACTCCCTCAGCAGTATTACCGCCGTAATACCACTTGTTCATTTTCACCTTTTCTTCAGTTGTATAAGCATACATTTTTAAGTTAAGGGAAATGCCAGTTTAACTTACCACGCTAACGGCTGACAAAATAATAAAAGAAATGAAACAGCAACAACGTGAGAGCAGTTCACCACATGATTACAAAATTGTTTATTGCAGTGTTGCCAGATGGTGAAATGTGTGATTATTAGGAAGTAACAATGAAATTACCAGATTTTAGGAAAAATTACCAGATACTTCAAATAATACGCCAATATTCAAAAATTTTATTATAAAAAATAAATAAACAAAAGTAAAACAGTTACATGTAAGTATATTGAATAGAAACTTTTCAAATAATAACAATTGGCTGTCAAGGTCGACTTCAGAAATTATATTAACATCTTCATTTTCGTTTATATTTTTGTATATACCATTTACCATGTTCGTCATTAATTGATTTTTGGTTGTAAGTTTGATCTTTTTTGGTTTTGATTAAATTACGTTAACCTTTAAAAAAATGCATCCACATGTAGCACTGAGTGCAGTCTGCACTCATTGCAGAAAGAGGGGTAGAGCTCTCATTTTTCGTGCAGTGTAGCATTTATTTTATAGTTATAAAATAAATGAGCATAGCTGCATGAACAAAATCTCGTATGCCGCCCTACTACTAACTAGATGTCGCCAAATGTTAATCGCAGTTAATAAAATGGAACAGTATTCATTGCATATTATGCATTTTACATGAAACAATTTTAGTTATTTCTCATGGTGTAAATAATTTTATAAAAAAAGTGACGTTCCCAAAAAATTATCGTATATTATGCCATTGTTAGAGGCTCCATTAACAACTACCAGTTAAAATTCCAAATTGTAGTTTTTGATAATTACCAGTCATCTGGCAACACTGTTGTTTGTTCTATCTACAATAAACTTAGTGTAGAAAGGAAAGGGATCAGATGTGGAAGGGATCTGATGAGACGGAGAAGTGCCCTCGTTACTTCGTAAACACAATAACGCAGAAAAAGGCAACAGTGATACACAGTCTTTTTCTGTCGCATATATGACTTTGCTATTTTTATCCTTTATGCACACACACAAAGCTGGCACTTCCATTAAACTTTTACCAATACTGTATGTACTTTTAGATACATTGTTTCTGGAAGTCCCTTTACCGTTTTCAAGTAAAAACTCTTTGCCTTTGCGATTGAAATCTATTTAAATAATAACAATAACATTAAAGATGAATCTAATTCAAAACGGTTAATTGACAACTTTGTGTCTGGTGATTTTCAGTAGCACCCAGTAGGCTCATACAAAATTCCATATTGGAAAATATCTTTTTTGGTGCCCCAAAATAATATAAATAATGAGAAAAATCGTTCGAAACCGAGGATCCCTCTTGTTACCGTGCCACATACTTTACGCTTTTTTTATTGCCTTTGCATATTTATTTTTAATATTATTTAATTACGCACATCAAAATGGTCCTCACATGCAAAAACGCATCTTGTTTTTGAAAACTCCTTTGGATCCCGTTTAAGCGTCTCTAACTACTACTTTTCTACTTATCCGTTTCTTGGAACTTGCTGGGGTGCATGTTATTTCTCTTAAAAATTTGGAATGCTGTAGTTTTAGGAATATCACTTTACTTAGACATTTGCCGATCATATTTGCATTTACCATAACAGGCCATCATTGTCTCTATTTTCATCCCGTCTTCTGATCTTTCTCTGTATTTTGATATTAAAGGAGTCTCTAACTTAGTAAATGTTCGAGTTTTGCAAACAATGTTCGACGATGTTGCCTTCTCTCGGGATATAGATTTAAATACTCATTTAGCGCTGCAATGGAATTTCTATCGATGACAAACATTTCCGTTCTTTTTTCATTGGTGAAATAAACCATTGTTGCGAAATATCAGATAACATACGCGGAACTCTCAGTAATTGGTTGAAAATAATAAATAACGCTGCAAATCGTTTCTGTGTATCATGGTCGTAGAGTACAGATGTACTTACTGTCGCCGGCATTCACCTTGACCGCGAAACTCTTTCTCCAGTCCAGTCTATTATTAGCTTTCGAGTTGTGTACACGTTAAGTCACTTGGGCGTATTGCATATTGTTTTTGTGTTTTTATTTTATTTGTTGTACTGCATAGTTGATATTAAGTTAATAATAAAGCACGGCAGACGTACGCAGGGGTAGAAAACGGTCATTTGCTGACAAAGTGAATAAATTCATAGGTGAATTTTCGGATTTATTCTATAATGGTGCTAAAATAATTTGTAAAGTGTGCGAGAAAGATTTGATGTGCTGGGATAAGCGTGATTGTGGACTTCACGTAAATAGTATACACCATAAAAATAAAAAAATGGCGTGCCTTCGACAACACAGTTTATGTTTGATTTACTATTAATGCTGATTTCCTATGATATTCCGCTGCACATACTCGATAAACAACCATTTCGAGAGTTCTGGAATAAATACAATGCCCAGGTGAAGTTACCAACTCGCACAACGTTATGTAATTATCTACTAACTGTACACGTAGACATGGTAAATAAGATGAAATGTGAATTAAAAAATACACGACTGTGGTTATCTGTTGATGAGACAACAGATTGTAAAAAAAAATATTTTAATTGTCATAGTACGAGTACTGGGCCCTCTTAAACCGACAGTTCCACTGTTACTAGCTAGCAAAAGACTAAGTCAGTGTACCAGCGAAGCAATTATCCGGGTGGTGCTGGAGACGTTAGAAAATTTGAACTGTCAAAAAGTCAAGTGTTGATGTTTGTGACTGATGGCGCCGTGACAGTGCGTTCGATAGGCCGTTCTTTGCAAGAACAAGGTTGTACATTTATACATGTTACGTGTAAAGTGCATGCTTTACATCTTGTGGCAGAAACTATTCGAAAAGGTTTTCCAGAGGTGGATGCATTAATAGCAAGTAAAAAAAAAGTGTTTTTTTAAATGTCCTAAACGTCTCCGTGCATTTCATAGCAAGTGTCCCGGTATTCCTGAACCACCACAGCCGATTCTTACACGCTGGGGAACATGGTTGCAAGTAGCACTTTATTATGCTGAATATTTCCAATAAATAAAAGCTGTGATACTACAATTCAATCCAGATGAGGCTGCAGCTATTAAGGAAAGCCAGACAAAATTCGAAGATATTTCCGTTGAAACAGCTTTAAAAAATATTGCGAGGAACATTACATGAAGGCATAAAAAAAATTAGAAAACAGTGCGTTGTCGTTAGCGGAGTCACTGCAAATATTGAACGAAGTAAATCTACTGCTACATGCTATAGATGACGCAACAAATGATCGTGTTAAAGAAAAGTTCGCAAGTGTGTTAAATAAAGACACCGGTTTTACCAAATTAAGACAAATATGTGATGGTGCAGCCTCAAATCCGTTAAGTGCGTTCAAAGACTATTTTGCGTATGCGTGTATTACACCAGTAGATGTCGAACAGTAGTTTTCAAAATATAAGAATATATTTTCACCAAAGCGAACATCACTCATGGAGACCACCAAAGAAACATACCTGATGCTGCAAAATGGCTACACATCTTCTCCAGTTTGTAATAAGCAAGCTAGTTAAGAGGGTAAGATTTACATACATTGTTATAAATTGTAACAGTTTATTGTTTCTCGTATTAGTTAATTTCGCGTACGCCACTATCCCACAGAACATTTTTGACAGCCCTAATAATAAATTATTATGACAGTTACACGCAAGTGTTTAATTATTTTCCATGAGGAAAAATCACAAATTTCCTCAAACTTTTTCTGGGAGAAATTCAAAAATAAAAAACGTTTTATCTAGAAAACATGACTCAGACACCCACGCTAACACCATATTTAAGATTACAGAATCAAATTCACGTTCACCGTCAAAACACTATTAACTCGTTCATTTTTCCCATCGCAAAATTTTAAGGTACGTGTCAAGTGAACCCCTCTTTCCTCGTGCAGGGTTGTGTTTTTATCGTGTGTTAGTGTCATGTTTTTTTTTGTTTGTTCCCTTAATTTGTACCCGATTGCATATTGTATTTTATTGGTAAGATAGATCAAAACCTTGTAGCGGCTTTTCCGCATTTGTTAATTTGCACCAAGATTTTTCGAGTGTACATACCACAACCATTTTTTTCTGTTGTTGTTTTTGTTTGTTTTGTGTAAAGTCACTTTAATTGTTTTAATTACCGGAATATATTCAGCATTGTTGTTAAGCGTATCTGGCCTTTTCTTTCAGTCCCTTGCAGATTAGATTAAATCTAATTGAAAAGTTCATCTTATTTAAATCGAGTCAATTATTTCATCTCACTTTCAGAATACCGTTGTAATGACCAACAGGTGTCTAAAACACCGCAGTGGCCAGTAGGTAGGTAGGTAGCTTAGCATAGAAATCAGGTAGGGAGGATCCTGTCGTTCTAATAATTATTGTGATAGAGATAAACACGAGTCTTTTTAGCAAACATTGCGCGCAAAGGCAATTGACGAGAGTCAGTGTATAAATATTAGTAACATCAACCAAAATCAATTTTAATTAAACTCACTTGTTTATTAGTGTTAGGTAGATAGGGCCAATCTTCCAGTGTTGAAGGACATCTTAATATAAAACAAAAACGATAG
Source organism: Rhamnusium bicolor (assembly GCA_029963845.1). NCBI lineage: Eukaryota > Metazoa > Arthropoda > Insecta > Coleoptera > Cerambycidae > Rhamnusium > Rhamnusium bicolor. Next base: position 157,432 of record JANEYF010001757.1, read on the forward strand.
CCAACAGTGAGAAAGAAGTGCGCGAACAGTATTACAACGCTCTGCCACCAATCCACCCCCTGAGAGTCTCCTACGTTTATAATTTTCTTTTCTTTTTGTGTGTCGGTGCGCTGGCGACCTTTAAATAAATTTTTGTATCTGAACCGGTAAAACACTTCCAGGGACATTACCCGCTCTCAGCAAGGAGATGGAGAGAGAGGAGAGGTGACAACTTAAAAAAAATATTGACGACATCATAACTTCAACATATTCAACTAAGAAAAGGTTACGTCAGTAAATAATCTTAAAGGAGTTGAGCAACTTTTATTAACGTATTTTTTTTAAGTCAATAATAGACCAAGAAAACCAGCTACTTTTGAATAACCCTGTATGTCACTCTTTTATTTTAGCAAAGAATTACGTCTTTATCAAAACATAGAAGGAAATATAATTATTTTTTACGCACACATAATATTTTTTTAGGCACATAGAAACTTTTTAATCTGCATATAAAATGTTGCCGTCGTCTGTGTGGCACGATTTTATAAGTATTACCTTCTTGACTATAGTGACTACAAATTTTTGTAGATGTTTAACTAATAAATGATACATAATATTTATTTGTCGCGCGATGTATTAATCTAGGTTTATTTCTTCAAATTCACATGTTTAGAAGCAAATCATATTACGTTTTGACAACCTATGTTTTAACTCGACCCCGCGGATTCCGAAAATATCGGTTGTCATCTTGATTTCAGGGTTGAACTATCCCAAAGCCACCCTTAACGATAAATGTTTTCAATTTATCGAGAATATCTTCGTAAGGAGTTAATTGAGGGAAAAATATCAAGAGAGTTGAAATGTAGCTAATAAAATTTTCTTTAAAATGGTATATTATATCAAAATTCTATTTAAGTAATTGATATTCTAAGTGTTTATCACAGAGCATATTCAATTACGGTAGATAAAAACTTCGCTGTGATTGCTTATCAACTAGGTTTTTGTTATATTTTCACGATATACATTCACAGCCTCAGTCACGTTCAGCTTATAATTTTCTTTGTTCCCATGAAGTAAACAGCCGATGCTGACCTAACATTAATTAATAAACTTATAAAGCCGTTGTTGGCATTCATTTAGGCAGTTATATTATTCGTACCATTGTAGATACTTCTACTTATAACTCACGTAATTTAAAACTTAAATTCATTGTTAGAAAAACTAAGTACAATAATTATCCTTAGTGTAAATAAATGTTTTTAAGAAATTCAAGGTGCAATCAGTGATCCAGCATTCGATGATTTCAATTCATGCAACAGAGATAGACGCGCTGTCGCTGTGACGCGGCCGGTGTGTTCTCAGAAAGTAAAATCAGCGGCATAAACGTCTGAAAATGTAACTTTAATTATTTTATCATTTACAATTTTTATAAATAATATAGTTGATGATAGAGTAAGACAGTGAAAGATGATATGACATACCATTTACCCACAGAGAGCTGCCGGGGAGTGTTAATGTTTATAAAAATTATAAATGAAATAATAATTCAGTTATCCTAAAAAACTGTAAGATGCACACGCCGCCTATGGTGGACCCCGTCAGCATCTTGCCAGAAAACGATAAATAAACAGTAGTTGCCGATGAAATATTGAAGTAGAGTATTCATATTAAAGCTAGTGTCAGTGACACATGTAATGATTGAATAAACATATAATTTCTTTTGTGAACGTCCGGATTTTATTTGGTAATTCACTCAAGTTACCTATTACATTTCAGAAGTGGGATAAAAAACTTCGTGCCCGCAGGTGGAATTTGTGTACATATTTTTGTGCAAATAACTTTTTGTGCAGTAAATAGTGCAAGTGACTGGCTTTTCCATGGGGAAGACCTGGTAAACGGTCAAGGCGTTCTAGGTCGACCTCGTCGAGTTCGTCTTCGACATCGACTGACACCCGAGCAGAACAAAGCAGAAAAATTAGGCGTCTGGAGAAACAGATAAGTAAACTTACTAAAGATAAGGCTTGTAATGTTAATGTTCCAACTTTAAATGTCACCGTTAATGAAACGATCATTCCGATTTTTGATCCAAGTACGGCTTCATTAAGTGCCTTTGAATGGACATGTAAAGTTGATGAACTAATAGTGTATCATAAATGGGACGATTTAACAGCGATCAAATTAGCAACAAGTAGGTTGCGGGGAAATGCGCGAAAATGGTACGATTCTTTACGTTTGACATGTCGTACATGGGACGAAATTAAGACCTTATTAACAGAAAGTTTCCCGCAAAATGTGAAGTTCGGCCAGTTGCTTGTAGAAGCTGCAAATTATGTCCCGAAAGTAAATCAAAATTTGGGAGATTATTGTTTCGAAAAAGTGGCGAAATTAAACAAACTGAATATTATTATACCTGATGAATATATAATTGACAGTGTTATAGAAGGGTTGGGTACAGAAACTCTTTGTTTATCGGCTAGGGCAGCAAATTGCAAAACAGTGGGGGAATTGGCGAATTACCTAAGTTATGTTAGTGTCGCCATCCCTGATCGAGGTGGTACTTCAAGAGGACAAAGTTCGACGCTCACGAAAGACTTACAGAAAATGCGGGTGTTGCAAAGTGAACAATTAGTAAGGTCTAAGAACAAAAAACGAATAATATGTTTTAATTGTAGTGGAAATCACCGCGTTGCCCAGTGTGATAAACCAATATTGAAGTGTAAACTTTGTAACAGAATAGGCCATACGCGAGAACGCTGCGTAAGTGTTTCACGGTCAAAAAATAAACCATAGGAACAGCTGGCTGTAAGCGAAGTCAGCGAAAGCGCGACCGATGGAAATATGTTTGTAAAAAACGCTCGTATTAATGGCTGTAAAATAAAGTGTTTGATAGATACGGGAAGCACGTGCACTTTAATGTAACAATCGGTGGTTCAGAAATTAAATCTGTCGACTGAAATAGGTCCTGAAAAATGTTTAAAATGTTTTATGGGAAATGTCATAACAACAAATTTAACAGTACAAGTCACTGTTATAATAGACGGAGTGAGTGCGACAGTACAAGCTGTTATTTTGAATGATATTTACTCAAACCATGATCTCATAATAGGAGCCGATTATTTAACTCAAGAGCACGTATTAATAAATAAATCTCGAAAGCAATTTCATTTATATACATTGCCGGAATTATCAACGGACGAAATAAACATGATTGAGTTTGAACCAAAGGATGAACTGAAATATGATACATTAAATTTTGGTGACATTACTGAAAATCAAAAGTTAAGACTCTTAAAATTGTTAGAGGAATTTAGGGATGCTATTTCATTCTCTCTTAAAGATTTAGGTAAAACAAGTGCAGTTGAAATGCATATCAAATTAACTATTGAAGACCCAGTGGCGTACCGTCCCTATCGCATATCCTTTGCCGAACGAAAAATTTTACAACCAATGATCCAAGACTTGTTAGATAATAATATTATCCGTATGTCACAGTCGCCCTATGCGAGTCCCGTATTGTTGGTTAAGAAGAAAACGAATGATTATCGAATGTGTGTAGACTTTCGTAAATTAAACGCATTAACTATTAAGGATAAATATCCGTTACCCCTTATTGAGGATCAGATAGATCGTTTGGGAAACAGTCATTATTTTATTGGTTTAGATTTAGCTTCTGGCTATTATCAGGTAGGTATGGCTGAAGATTCAGTCGCAAAAACAGGCTTTGTGACACCAGATGGGCATTACGAGTTTTTGCGCATGCCTTTTGGTCTTTCAAATGCCCCAGCGGTTTTTCAGCGGCTAATTAATAATGTACTGGGTGAACTTAAAAATGTTATTGCTTTCCCATATATAGATGACATTATCATTCCCTTTGTCAGTTTTGATGAAGGGTTAACGAGACTAAAACAAGTCCTACAAAAATTGAAGGAAAACAATCTGACTTTGAAGTTAAGTAAGTGCTCCTTCTTCAAAACAACCATTGAGTACTTGGGACGCGAAATTAGTAGTCAAGGCGTGAGACCCGGATTGAAAAAAGTTGAAGCGGTTCTAAATTTGCCTCAACCACAAAGTGTGAAACAAGTTCGTCAGTTTCTGGGTTTAGCGGGGTACTTTCGAAAATTTGTTAAAGATTATGCTCGTGTGGTAGAACCCATTACGAAATTACTAAAGAAGGACACAAATTGGTATTGGGGCCAAGATCAGATTATTGCATTTGAGAAGGTGAAATCAGCATTAGTCTCAAAACCTCTTTTAGCTATTATCGATTCCAGCTTACCGACTGAATTGCACACTGATGCTAGTTCAATTGGAATATCAGGAATTTTAATACAGAAGAAAGATGGTAATATAAGAGTGGTAGGTTACTTTAGTAAACAAACAACTTTAGAGCAACGATTATACCATTCTTATGAATTAGAGACCTTAGCAGTGGTGCTATCATTGCAACATTACAGAAATTATTTGATTGGAATTGAATTTAAAATTATTACGGATTGTAATGCGCTGCGAACCACATTTTCCAAAAAGGATTTGATTCCTAGAGTGGAGAGTTGGTGGTTGTAGGTGCAAGATTTCAATTTTGAGATCGAGTATCGACCAGGCAGTAAAATGTGTCACGCGGATGCACTCAGTAGGAATCCAGTAATTGCTGATGTATGTGTGGTTGATTTAACAGAATCGGATTGGATCATAGCCGTACAAGCACAAGATGAAACAATTTCTAGAATTAAAAGAATTTTAGATGCAAAGCGGATTAATCGCGAAACAAAATGCTATTTCTAAAACTATACGTTAAAGCAAGGACGAGTCTATAAGAACTTAAATGGTGGGAAAACAGCATGGTTAGTACCGAAGGGATGTAGGTGGCAAATATGCAAATTATGCCACGATGATTCTGGACATTGGGTTGGAAAAGACGTTCAAAAGAATTTCGGAAAATTATTGGTTTCCAAAAATGAGGAAGTTTGTCAAAAAGTATGTTCAAGCTTGTTTACACTGCAGTTACTATAAACATCCATCAGGGAAAAAGGAAGGAGAAATGTTCCCTGTAGAAAAGGCTCCAGTGCCATTTCATACGTTACACGCTGATCACGTGGGTCCCTTTGAGACGAGTAAGAAAGGGAACAAATATTTGCTGGTAGTTGTTGATGGCTTTACCAAATTTGTCTTTATTGAGCCCGTGAAGGATACGAAAGCACGACGTGTCATAAAAGTGTTGACAGAAATAATGTACTTATTTGGGTCACCAACACTTTTAATAACTGACAGAGGCACAGCGTTCACCTCAAAAACGTTTGAAAAGTTCTGTAAATCTTATGGTGTAAAGCACACATTAAATGCAGTGGCTACTCCAAGGGCCAATGGTCAGTGTGAAAGAGTAAATCGTACGATTTTGAATGTATTAACAGTGACAGCAGCTGGCAGTCCAGAAGATAAGTGGGACACATTTGTTAAGCAGATCCAGGAAGTAATCAATTGTACAGAAAATAAAACCACAGGGGTGTCTCCACTGGAAGTATTAGCAGGTTATAAAGGTCGAGATATAGGAGAGTCAAGGATCCTAAGTGCAATCCAAGATAAACTTGATAAGATAGATTTATGCAAGATAAGATCGAAAGTAAGTGATCGAATAAGGAAAGATCAACAGGTTCAAAAGGCAAGGTTTGACAGAGTTCGGGCAAAAGCTCGGAAGTATACAGAGGGAGACATTGTAATGGTGTCTCTGATTTTCCTGCAGGTGGTAGTAAGAAACTTCTACCCAGATTTAAAGGACCTTTTAGGGTGACAACGGTGCTGTTTAACGACCGTTATGAGGTACAGGACCTCAGAGAAAACATGAAAAAGTATAAGACAGTAGTTGCTGTGGATAAGATGAAACCTTGGATAACTCTGAAAGGTGAGTTAAGTAAAGGTATTAATGGCATATGGCCAAAACTAGTAAGTAAAGGTATCAATGGCATATGGCCAAAACTAGTAAGTAAAGGTATCAATGGCATAAGGCCGAAACTAAAAGTGTCCGCTGATAAAGTTCAGTGGCAGACTGACATATGGTTGGTCATGACCGACATAAGGTTGGTCATATGAGCTTTTAAATGCAATGTTTAGGGTCACTGACGATGGTTAGTGTCAGACTGACGAAGGTTCGGTCATAATTATTAACTGACAAAGGTCAGTATTAGACTAGCAAAGGTTAGTCAGGAGGATAAGTAACTATTGACGATGGTTTGATAGTACTTATGTTGGATAAATGATTCATATGAGCACTAGTAAAAGGCTGGTTATGTGAAAGAAGTATTTCTTGATGAATGCATTAAGTTGTCATTATGAAAGGCACTAACGCGTTGTAGGCAGAATTCGAGAAATATTTCTCAAGCAGTGAGAACTAAATGCAGAACAATAACTGATTTGTTATGTCTATAGATGCAGAATAAGGGTTTAAAGGACCTGAGGACAGGACCAAATCCAGAATGGCTGAATGTAAGATGCACACGCCGCCTATGGTGGACCCCGTCAGCATCTTGCCAGAAAACGATAAATAAACAGTAGTTGCCGATGAAATATTGAAGTAGAGTATTCATATTAAAGCTAGTGTCAGTGACACATGTAATGATTGAATAAACATATAATTTCTTTTGTGAACGTCCGGGTTTTATTTGGTAATTCACTCAAGTTACCTATTACAAAACTTACGCCGCCAGTTGTGCTTTCTTAAAACGCCAATAAACTATTAACTATTCACTATTCTATTTTATTCCGATTTATTTCATTCTGCGGTCGTGAATATAATAATTTGATTAAATATCTCGAATTTTCATTCTGACGTCATCGATGGCTAATTCGATTAAATATCTCGAATTATTAATTCGATTATGAAAATATCTGGATTATTCCCATCACTAGTTTTGTTTTCTTATTTATCTAAGTCATCATTTGTATGGGGGGGGGGCATCACAGTACCTTCGAGGGACATGATGACATTCATTAGTATGCAATATCTGGTTGAAGTGTCGGCTTAGCCCTAATTTATTTACAATTACGGTCTGTGAGACCAACGTTATTACTCATGCCACAAAATAGCATTCTAGCATTACACTTGTCGTTTAGAATAAGTCGGAACCGTCATGGTATACTTAAATGGAAAACTAAAAATAATAATAAAAAAAAAAATACTGACGCTTGAAATGTCACTTATTTGGTATCGATGGATTCAGAAAATTGTGCTGAATTCAAAATTCAATAATATACGGGGTATTCCTTTTAAAAATCGAAAGTTAGAGTCATTTTCGGCGAAACCGGAAGTGAAAAAAATTATTTGTATGTAACAAAGTGCCGCATATTATTTATATAGTGTTTCGCCCTTACAAATTGTTTCGTTATTTTATCGATTATTTTTCTCACGTTACCCCGGCCGGTGGAAGAAGCGACATCCATCCGCTATTTTTTCTTCCTTCATCACGAGGTAAGTGCAAGACCCGTAGTGGTATTTATTTTATGCAGTTTCATTTACCACTGATTTCATAATAATTATTTGTTGTACAAATGTGGAATGGGGAAATCCTGCTCAGATTTAAGTATAAAAAACTCATTTAGCCCTAATAATACAATCCACTTCATTACATAACATAGATATCCCAAATTTCAATCAATTATCTTGTATGTATATATATTTACAGGAACCGCACAAGGCTGAGCCAGAAATACGTATTTTTATGCACAATCCTGAGCCGCCTCGCTGGACTTGAGACATACATGTGGTTCGGATTTGTTTTGCCGTGTAAAAACTGTAGTGATGAGTCCTGTTTATTGACCATATATTTTTCTTGTAAGCTTAGGAGCGGCTGCGTGTTTATCATTCATTTTTAGCAGGAAAAGTTGAGCGGGATAGTAGATATTACTTGTTTTATAGTGGCTCAGGTTTAATATAGACGTATTTTTTGGTTCTCCTTTCTCCACATTAGTATGTGGCACTGTTTTCAGTTATGTATGTAGTTATATACAAAATTAATGGTATTTCGTATAAAGCTAAACCAATACATTTGGCAATGCTGAATTTATGCTTTTGTTATTTAGAAGCAGTTGGAATCATTGTAAATATCTAGACATCTATCTGAGTTTATGATCTAATTATAAAATATAATTTTTGATAATCTAGAGATGAATAAAAAAAACTTTTTTCTGAATTTATAATCAAATCTGTCAAGTGGCATTGTAAGACGAAATAGTTCGATTGCCGTTCCACTTTTTCCCTACAGATCAGAGGTATTCAGGTGATTGGATTTTCTCACCTCTGACAGGTACAGTAAGTCTAGTAATGCTTTCAATTCAATTTTATCGGTTAGTCGAGCAGTTCTGTTTGAAACTGGATATTTGGCAGTCGAGATAATCTTATTAGTATTTTCAACAATCATATCCAGAATATCATCATCTATAAAATATTTTCATATGTTTATAGGTGATTTCAAATTTTTTGGTATCCCCTTTCACTCCTGGTAAATGAGTTATTATGTTTTCAGAACGTTTTCCGGAGGAAAATATTTTCTCCACTTTGTTGATCCATCTTTGCCAAGGAAGTAGGGTTCTTTAGTAGAGAATTCACTTGTAATAGTACTATCCTTTTCGGAATCTGACAACTCTTGTGCAGAATCCATATTTATGTCAAGTACTTCAACGTTATCTGGTTCATCCCAAGATTTATGAACTAAGAGATTAAAAATCTTGGGATCATCCTCATCCGCAGAGTATTCACTAACATATGGATTTGTTTCTTCCACTAAATATAAAAGTCATGCCTGATCTGCCTCGTAAGACATTATGTTAAAGAAAAAATCGTTTTAGTGATACATTACATGCAAAATAACAAGAATAATACTTACCTACTTCTGAAATTATTTTGTGGCACGAGTAATAACGTCGGTCTCACAGACCGTAATTGTAAATAAATTAGTGCTATGCCGACACTTTAACCAGATATTGCATACTAATGAATGTCATCATGTCCCTCGAAGGTACTGTGATGCCCGCCCCCCCCTCACAGAAATGATGAGTTAGATAAATAAGAAAACAAAACTAGTGATGGGAATAATCGGGATATTTTCATAATCGATTTAATAATTCAAGATATTTAATCGAATTAGCCATCGATGACGTCAGCATGAAAATTCGAGATATTTAATCAAATTATTATTATTATTATTATTATATTATTTCATTTATAATTTTTATAAACATTAACACTCCCCCGGCAGCTCTCTGTGGGTAAGTGGTATGTCATATCATCTTTCACTGTCTTACTCTATCATCAATTATATTATTAATAAAAATTGTAAATGATAAAATAATTAAAGTTACATTTTCAGACGTTTATGCCGCTGATTTTACTTTCTGAGAACACACCGGTCGCCAAAGCGACAGCGCGTCTATCTCTGTTGCACTGAATTGAAATCATCGAATGTCTCATGTTGTCATGTCCCGCCTCCATCTGCACATTTACGTATGCCTAGTACTTACTACTTTCAGTCTTCAGTACGTTTACTAATTCGATTAATTCTAAAAGTTTTCCAGTTCTACGAGCAATTCTCTCGTATTACATCTCCTTTTGATACTAGTATATTTTTATTTCACATCTCTCTTCACGCGATTCTCCAGCTGGCCGCCGAGCACTACTATTTTAATACTACTAAATTATCTCGAGATATTTTTAAGATAATTAATCGAAATAACTCGATTAATCTTATAATCGAATTATTCGAATTATTTAATTCGATTCTTCCCATTACTAAAGAAAACAGATTGAGTCGATCTGTGAGGCCGAACGTTATTACTGGAGGGTTAAAAGACAATTCTATTCGCTTCAATTTGACTCAAACAGTGATTTTTTTTAATATACCGCACAGTCCATTTGATAATTTTGTATTTATAATTTTATTATTTAAGTACATACTTGAAATTCATTATGAGATAGATATACACGGTGGTGCAATAGTGCGCCCGACTTCGATATGTCGAGTTCTATGATAGGTAGAAACTTGATTTAAAAATATAAATAAACTGGACAAAAAATTCTATAATCAGGAATTATTTTCGAATATACAAGGCGTGCCAAGACAATTCTACAGGGTCAAGTAATATTTTTTTTAACCGGAATGCCATGTATATCAGAACATTTTTTTAACCTCTTTTGTGGCCTCCTTTCATTCCTGTATTATTATTGTTTTTCTCCAAGCCACTTGGATGTAATGATTTTTTTTATGTTAAAATTATACCATTTACACGTGTATATTAAAAATATCACTACAATCTAGCAACAAATGTATTACAAGTACTTCATATTACTTTATCACATTCTCCATAAATAATAAACAAATTCAAAAAGTTTTCGTGGGTGTAATTTAAACGCGGTGGCATTTTTTACATTAGAGAATAACTGACAGTATTGATTGTTTCTTGTCTAATTTTCACTTTATTTGTTATTTTACAACTAGTATCATCCTATCCGGACATTTTCAAGTAAACTAAAATATACACAGTTTTTACTTTCATTTAAATATAACTGAACTAACACTGAACTAACAAATAAAGTGAAAATTAGACAAGTAATAAAAAGCGTTAATAATTTTTTAAATCAAAATGGATTTTCATAAAGTAACTTCATGTTCAATCAATTATTTGATTGTTTCTAATCATGGTTAATTTGATAAAATGTTTACTAAATATTCTTGAATTTCTAAGAAAATCGCAAATATTTCAAAAAGTTGTAACTTAAACCCACCCAATGCTTATATCAGAAACAAAGGAATTTAGTTATACAAAACTTGATGTAAAGAAAGACAGAGTGTTCCATTTGACTTAAGCAAGTTTTCGCGGTTTGAAGTTTACAAAATATATCGTCAAAAATGGAACACTTGGTATACTATTATTGAATCTCTTTAAACTGTAGAGCGTAGCTCACCTTATGTTCTTTCTGCATGCCAAAAAGCAAATGAGTATCGTTTACACAAAGAAAGTTATAAAGGTTATTGTAAACCATTACACCTGTCAAAACTTTTTTAAAATGTCAAATATCTCTGAAACGGTTGTGTTTAGACATAGGGTATGTTCTTGACTCAGAATTTTATGCTCTTTTCGAAAACCCTAAAATATATAGAATGTTTCATTTAAAATAAGCAAGTTGATATCGACTTCCGGTATAATCGGAAGCTTGTAATTATTTCAGTTGGATTGGCCACACTGCCGTTAGTAACTCCCTAAATTTTAAAAATTTTCTGGTGCGTACTTTTCCCTATATCGATCGATTCAGTTCCTGGTGAGACACCCTGTATATATGTAAAGGTTGGCTACACTGCTACGCTACAACCTCTATGTGCTCTGACAGCTGCCTACGGGATTCCATTTTAGATTTCTATATTGTGTAAATGTTATTATTATAAGTCATTTGTTTAGTTGTTTTATTAATTGTCAACTGGTTGAAAGGACGTGTAATTTAATTCTTTTCAGGTACGTTTAATACCTTCAATCATTACGGAGATATTTCCGATAAAGTGAAAAACTGTACATTTAGGAATTGTTTTGGGGTTGTTCAACCATGATTTCGAGATGACAACCGAAATTTTCGAAATCAGCGGGGTCGAATTACCACAAAAACATAGGTTGACAAAAAGTAATATGAGTTGCTTCTAAAAGTGAGGCTTTTTAGAAAATTGAGCCTAGTTAAGACTAGAAATTTAATGTATTTGACCTTAGTCATATAGGACTATTGTCAAATTACATTAAATTCATATTTTATTCGAGTACGAATCCGCAGATATATTGTAGCGTATGTGTGAAAGAGAGATAAAATATTGATGTTAAGAACACAAGAAGTGTTACTCTGACGCGAGGTGTAAATTCAATTAAAATTGTAGAATTCGGATGACGCATGCCACTTCGGAGCTCTGTCAACTACTTTCAATACATTGTGTAATATTAAATCAAACCAATTTTATATGTATTTATACATATGTACATATTTTAATACTATTATAAAGTATAGATATGTAAGTGTTAGTAATTTTCTATTTAAAAAGGAATTATAAAAGACTAAGTTTTTTATAACAAGAGACACTTGCTATATTTACATTTAAATAACCTTGAATGGCACAGTTATCTCGTAGATATTATATATACATAATGGAGATAAATAAAAATTCATTTACGTGAATTATGTGAGTGAGAATTTACAATGAGTGCAAATAGTGTTACAACAACGGAACTATTTTCTTGGGTAAAAAAAATGTTTAGATAATAAGAAACTAAAAAACTGTAAAATTAGTTTAGATGGTAAATCAGAAAAAGGTGATGGGTATGCTGGTGAAATTGTTTTTGTAACTGTTAATGGAACTTCAAAGGAAAATAAGAAGAAAATACTGCATTGGGTTATAAAACATGCCAAAAGGAACCCACACTTGAGAAAAACAATACCTATGAAGGCGGCTTTTGATAACGAGATATACATTTATGATAAAGTACTTCCTACATTTAAGAAATTTCAATTAGAAAATAATATATCAGATGTTTTTGATTCAGTGCCAAAATGTTACAAAACCCTTATTTTTCATAATATGGAAGTTCTTGTATTGGATAACTTAAAAGCAGGTGGGTTTGAATTGTATGACAAAAGAATACCATTTAACACATGCCACCTTAAGACAATCTTAAAAGAATATGGAAAATTACATGCTTTATCTTTCGCCCTAAGATATCAGAGACATGAGGAATTTAGTAAACTTACAAAGTTTGGAATTGACGTCCTTAAAATGTTTCATGAATCGAGTAGTATTAAAGAAATTGTCCAAAAAGCAGTTATTAACGTGTTAAGTATGTTAGAAGAAAATAATGAATTTGGTTTAATGGAGAATTTTAAAGCATTAATGGAAAAAGGTGTAGTTAACATATTTTCCGACTTACTGGCACAACAAGAACCTCAATCTGTCATTCTACACGGAGACTGTTGGAATAATAATTTTATGTTTAAATATGAGGTAAAATTTGTTTTATTATATTTACTTATGAAAACTTTTGTTCTTAGTGCGAAGGTATAGTCCAACCAATAGATAAAATATCACCATCATTGCTACTAAAATATACAAACTAATACCTCCATCCTTTCGACAGAGAATAATTGCGTTTTAGGCGTTGTTGTATGTATGCATGAACACTTTTTTGTCTCGCAATAGGAACTTTCATGTGCGACGGTCGCTTTGAGAGAAAGTTGTACAGTTTTGTTTTTATTTTTTTTAATTTCAAGATGGCTGTTATATCGGTAACATGGATCATTACACAAAGAAATTTATTTCTGAATAAATTCGTATTTATAAGAAGTGCTTGAGAACTTGAGAATTTTGGGTTAAATTAAAGCGCGTTCCAAATATAGATTTATTAAATACGGCATTGAACTTTGTTTTGATGATTCTTTTTGATACATAAAGAATAAATAATAAGACCGTATTAGATACATTTCTTAACAATAGTTAAATCGCGTGTCTATTAACACTTGTATAACTTTTTCCATAAATCATTGACAGGAAGGGTTCGTACGTTACTTACACTTCTTTTCCCCCTATATGAATAGATGATGGTTCAAAAGAACGAATTTGTGCTTCTATTTCACTTATAATTCTTCTCGTGTTCTCTGCAGTCTAGCAAATTCTATTAGAATGGGTCCACAAAATCGTACAGATGAAGGGGTTGAATAATTTTCTTGGACGGTTTGTTGACCAGTCTGAGTGGAACGAAAGAAGAAATTAACAGTTTGTATAGTATCTGATCTCACCAAAATCTGAAGTTCGCAGTCCTCTAACTTAACCCAATGAACATTTAAATAAATTATTAGTCTAAACTATAAAAATTTGGTTCATTAACTGTTACAAAATTAGTATTTCAGCTCGCAATTCAGGTTTTCATTTTTGGTATTTTTGAGATAATAGTGTCATCCGGGCCACATAATACGTCGTGACGCCTAGTGTCAATGTGATACACGTCGTTATGAAGTGCTTTGACATAGTAGACCACAACATTAAGAGACACATAAAAAATATCAAAGCTTTGCCGCGATCCTCCTTAGGTTAGAGCGGGGCATGCTTTATTTTTCTACAGCATATTAAATAATAAATATAATGGATTACTTAACACATAAAACATCATTATTCTCATGTAAAGTATGTTCTGGCATGAATAAAATAAGAACGTAACGGAAACACGCCTGTATCAATTATATTTTCAAATTATCTTGATATAATTACGCAACTCCCTCCTGATCTAACAGTTACTAAAAGGCTATAAAAAACCGGCCATAAAAGTGCAAAGCCGGCGTAATTAGACTCAGTACCATACTTAAAATTTTTGTGCATTGAAACACACAATGTTAAAAGTATTATATCTTTGATAAATAAATAGTTATTTGATACGATAAATTAAAAAATTACTCTGTTTTGCTTGTGTCAAGATAGGAATAATATTTTATGTATTGATATAATTATCAAATAAAATATGTATACATGTATATAATATAATAAATAAAAATAATGTTATATGGCACGTATGTAAAACACTGATAAAACGATAAATTCACAATGTACACTAAATCACATAATATTTTATTCAAATCACTATAGTCACTTAATACTTCACAACCACGTTCTTAATCGGTATCGGAATGAAGACATATTATTAAACGGTCTTGATTGGGGCTGATGCTTTTTCCTAACTTAATGTATTCATCTTCAATTTTAATGACATGCTGAATACAATTTTGCCAATAACTTGGTGTTATTTCTCTCACTTCAGCTTTAATAAGATAGATTACTATAGCATTAAATTTGGGAAAGGTGTTATTTTTTCGAATGTTTCTTTTCAGCTGACTCCATATTAGTTCGATCGGGTTGAAAATACAAAAATATGGGGGCAAACGTAAAACTGTATGTCCTTGAGCTTCAGCCATTTTATCAATTATATATTGTTTTGAGAAATTTTGCTTCTTAACAATATCCAAAAGATCTTTCTTTTTAAAATTTTCTTGAAATTCCAAATTATGTTTTCGGAAAAATTCTTGAATATCTTTTTTATTTCTTCCGATATTTGGTATTTTTTCAATTTGTCGCGAATGATACGAAGCATTGTTTAAATCAATACGCTGGTTTTTCTACATTTGGTACCAATGATGTCTGAAACCATTCTTGAAAAATATCCGCAGTCATGTTTCGGTGATAGTCAAAGTTTGAATCTTCCAGTTTTTTTCCACTTAATTTGAGACCATTATACACCCATCCATTTTCTAATCCACAATGTACAATTACTAATCTGATTCCTTTATTTGCAGGCATATCAACTTTACATTTCTTTAAGCCATCTATCCAGAATTTCTTCACTGTATCATGGGTATCATACTAATTTTCGTCTAAACAATATATTGGTCGTTGTTCATTTCAAAATTTTGTAATATTTTCCAAATATTTATTACGCCACTGTACAATTCTGGAGCTTTCCATAATACTTGCCCTTTTATTAATAATTTTGAACCTAAATCCTATCTTTAATATCCATCGCCGAAGTGTTTCTACACTGACTGACACTACACCCTTTGTTCTCAGTTTCATATGTATTGATTGTACCATTGGCCTCTCATTTTCTTTATACTTGCTATAAATTAAATCTCTAAGCAACTTCACCATAAACGAATCTAATGCTCGTGATGTTCCTTTGTCCGATCTAACTTTTTGATTATGTACCCCATCCTTAATTAATCTATAGATAGTTCGTTCTGAAATTTCTGTTAAGTAGGCCGTTTTTCCACGGCTCCTTTTTCACCTTCACTTTCTTTTATATTTCTATAAACAGTTAAAACCATTTTTTGAGTATGTTCTCATAAGTATTTTCTGGAAATTTTCTCTATAATTTGTGAGCCATTCCCCATATCTTCGTTAAATTCTCTGCTAGTGCTAGGTTGAGGATCTTCCCAAGGCTTGAACATTATCACAATATTATTTTACCACAGCCACTTATAAATGGAAAACACTGGAATAATTTACCACCCGCCGGAATATTTATAAAAACACAACTACATAAAATACGCTTAAACACAAAGGAAAATTTCACTTATCTGTTAAAGTATTATACATTTTAGGCTCTCACAATCCAAATAAAATGTAAACACTGAAGCACACACTGCATTTATAAAGCACATAACCTATATAAATTCTAAAAGGCACGAATCGTTCGATGTATTGCGGAAGAATGACCATTCGTCCCTGCATGCTCTCTCGTTATTAGGCTTTTACAGCTGGTTCGGTAGTAACCGTTAAATCTTAAAATATTTTTGGAGGGAGTTGCGTAATTATATCAAAATAATTTGAAATTATAATTGATACAGGCGAGTTTCCGTTAATTTCTTATTTTAACATGCCAGAACATACTTTACTTGAGAATAATGATGTTTTATGTATTAAGTAATACATTATATTTATTATTTAATATGCTGTAGAAAAATAAAGCATGCCCCGCTCTATCCTAAGGAGCATCGCGGCAAAGCTTTGCGATTTTTATGTGTCTCTTAAAGTTGTGGTCTACTTTCTTGATTTTAAGACGAAAATGTAATAAGCTTTTTTTGCACATCGCGGGCCTTTTTTTGAGATATTTGAGAATATTAAATTTATGGATCTTCCACTTTCTTTTCAGAAAACAGGTCTGCGAATGCCATCGCTACGGCCTCAAGCAGGATTTCCATTTATTTGGTAAAAATCCTTTACTAGTGGACAATCGCAATTTTAATGCTTAAACACTGCTCTTTGTCTGATATTTCTAAAACAGTAAAAGTGTGGCCTGTTTTACTTAATTTTCAATTAAATAAGTCAAGAGGATTACCACTTTGGTACCTTTTTAAGTATCATTTTTAGTATCTATTATTATTTGCAAATGATTTTCACATCTCTATTGGAATTTTTTGGTATTTTAATTTTTATTATACTCGTACCAGTGGCACTGTGCGAATGGCTACGCTGCGCTGCCGCGTACTCTTGATTGTAGATAGATGGATATTCGTACTCGTATCTTTATTACATTGCGATTGACACTGGTAGATGAAGTTACCATCAACTCGTTAGTACTCTACTTTTACGTAGACTTATGGTTCCAAAATCCTCCTTGTTAACGTTGCGTGTACCTGTTTTGCACTAAAGAAAGCAAAAAACCGGAAATCGGTCTGCGAATGGTATACTCGACGGCCTCAGGAAGGACTTCAATTTATTTGGTAAAAATCTTTTACTACTGGGGAATCGCAATTTTGCAGGTTAAACACTTCTCTTTGCATGATTCTTTTAAACCAGCTAGAAGTGTGGGTGGCTGCCTTATTTAATTTAATTAAAGCGCGAGAATTACGACTTTGATACATTTCTAGTAGTGATGGGTATGATCGGATGATTTCAATAATCGGATGATATCAATAATCGGATTCTACTGATTCGATTATTCTGATAATCGGATAACTCGATATATTTTTAATTCGGTGTAGCCGACCATGCTAAAATAACTTTTCTCGATTCTAGCGACTATAATAATCATATGAATTATGAATTCAAATTGTAAGAAGTATTTTATTTTATTAGTACGAATGTTGTATATAATCCTCAGCTAAAATATTTCAACGAATTCCACCCACTTAAGTTTGTTTATCTTTCTGGGCGACACTTGCCATGGGCCCGATGTAATATTATGTCTAAAACGAATATCGAACTACGGATATTGGCTTCTCAATGTCTCTTTGGTTTCATTTGAGTGTTAACCCGCTAACAAGAATAGGTCTGTTTAAAGTGTGTGCCGTGTGTACAGTTTGTTGCACCATAATTAAGGGTGAGTTTATCACTGAGCATTCTTACTAGTTTTGCATAATAACTTTGATATACATTTGTATTGAGAGTGGTATTTGCTTGAGATATATGATTAATTAAAAAAGTCATTAAATATTAATTTTAAATGTGATAGTCTGGTACGCATTGGCGTGCATATGATTAATTAAGAACGTCATTAAATATTAATTTTAAATGTGAAAGCCTGGTACGCATTGGCGTGCATATGATATACATGAGTGCTGTTTTACTCACCATACAGGTTATCTGTATTGGAGAATGTGAAGATGATACCCATTTTGGATTCACGACTAGTACTAGTATGTTTTGTTGTTTTGTTGACGGTAACTCACGAGAGGGACCTCGAGTTTTGGCGCCCATTGCACTCTTGGTGTTACCGGGGATATTATTATTGTTGTTTGGTTGGTTCTTGGATGGGGCCCTCGAGTTTTGGTGCCCATTGCACTCCTGGTCCGCCTGGTGAATCATTTGTTATTGGTGGTAGCTCACGGGAGGACCCTCGAGTTTTGGTGTCCATTGCACTCTTGGAGTTATGCACAGTTATGTTGAATTAATGGAGGTAATACTTGAGAGGGACCTCGCGTTTTGGTGCCCATTGCACTCCCGGTATTATCCAGGAGCTCTTTAAGTGGGCCTGGTGCACACCTAAAGTTGGCACTGTGCATTCGGTGTCAAGAGCAGTACACATGTTTGATTGTTTAAGATGTCGTAGGGCTTGTCTACGTAAACTAATTATGACGAGAAGGCGGCCCTACATTTTATTGGAGTGGCACCTCTTATATCTTTAGTAATTATGCATTTTTATTATTAAACTTGGGTTAACTAGCAAATAGGATGCTCAGATGTATTTATTTATTACAGTAACTACCTGTAAAGTCTTAAAAGCCAAGGATCATCTCGACTCCACGGTCCGTCACCACACTTGTCAACATCTACCCTGACGCATCGAAAGTTTTAAGTAAAATACTTTGTTTAATAATATTTTTAATAGAAAAAATAGTATCTCGCTCATATCTCTTTCTACTATCGTTTCTTTTTCTTCCCATTATTCATTGTTATTCTTTTTTTTCTCTCTTACAACTTCAGAAGTGGGATCAGAATTTCATGTGATCTGGCAATTGACAGTTTATAATAATATATAAATCAATTAGTACTTTATTGATCTTCAATTCATGACTGTTTAGAATCGATGTGGTGGCGAAATGACCTAGTTTGATCGTGAAGTACGGGGTGATTCTAAAATAAAATAAGTAGGTAGAATATGAGGGTAATAAAAGTTAGCTATTTCATGTTTTCCTCTTAAAGGAATATCAGTGAAAAATGGATAGGTGTCAGAAACATACCCGTCAAAATTCTCCGGATGCTTCCGACGACATAATGACTCAGATCCACACACGCAGAAGTGCCTTTACATCTAGTACGGATAACTCTATCGAACGCCTTGCTGAAGTTATGGCAAATTTTATTAAATCTGCGGATAGCAAATCACAAGGGGTAGTTTCAAAGGGGGAAGTGGTACCTAGTTTCGATCCCGAAGACCGAGAACGAAATGTCGAAACTTGGTGCAACAAAGTAGACAAATTGCGGGAGGTTTTTAATTGGACTGAGGATGCAACGATCTATTTTGCACTATCCAAACTTCGTGGACTCGCGGACGTATGGTATAAAAGTCTCACGACCATAAAATATACGTGGCAGCAGTGGAAGGAGAAGTTACAATTGGCATTTCCTTCTACACGGGACTATTATGAGATTTTAGGCGATATGATGACGTGGTAATAAAAACGGGTGCTAAAGCTGGAAATCATCAAACCCCAGAATCTTTATCTATCTGTATTTTAGTACGGTGAATAATTTACCCGGTTCTTCTTACAAACATAGCGCCCCAAATCATGCATTTAGGTATAATCACCGTAACAACAAGGAAAAGCGTTTCAAGCCTTTGGCGTCAATTACTTGCTTTAAGTGTGGAAAAAACGGTCACAAGAGCAATACTTGTTCTCAACAAGAGCTGCTATGTAGAGGCTGCAACCGTAGAGGCCACGTGGAGAAAAACTGCTTTTTGAAGCAGAATAAACCCAAAGAAACATTAACTGTAGCATGACTAGGTAGTAAAGTTGACCACGTTACCGTTTCACCAAATCAAAAATATTATAAGGATATACTTATTAATGGTAAACCCTCCAGGGCGTATATTGATCAAGGAAGTTTTTGTGTAGCTATTAAGTTAGGTGAAGTTTTACGATTAGATATAGATTATGATCCCAGTCAACGTACTTTAATTCGTGGTTACGGTAATGGGGTGATCGAATCATTGGGACTGTGTAATTTTAAAATTAATATAGATAGTGTGGAAGCTAAGATTAGTGCTAACGTCGTGCCGGACAGTATTCAAGCGGTGCCCGTATTAGTGGGCCGAACTTTTACCGAGTTACCGGGCGTACTTATTGTTAAGGACCACAGACACTTAGTAATTACCAAGGGCGACATCAATTCAATAGGAGACGTTTTTTCAAGACTTAATAAAGTTACATTGTGGGCAAAGCAATCAACAATAATCCCAAAGAGTCATTTAGTAAATGTAGTGGTGAAAGATAATAATAACGAATTTAAAGGGGATCTTTCTGTGGAGGTTAGTTTTAGATTAAAGGAGGGTAGTGAATATTGTGTGCCTAGAACGGTGCTTAGCTTACAGCCAGGCCGTGAAACCATATTACCGTTGATCAATTTATCGTACAACGACATAACCATCACGAAATCAAAGCCGCTAGTTCGGGGATGGACATGTCCGAACCGGTCTCAAACTCATCGCATCAGATTCTGCGAGTAGAGACTAGCAGTTTGCCAGAGTTATCAGTGATAGACATCAATGTGGGTACAGTTAGTATCGAACAGCGCGAAGCTTTAATCAAATTATTGCAACGGTACAGGGATTGCTTTTCCCAAGACAATAGCGAGTTGGGTTGCGCAAAGTCTGCGGAGCTAGAAATACAACTGGACAGCAATAAACCATTTACTTATCGTCCATATCGCATGTCAGCTAGTGAGCAGCACACCGTGAAAACTATGATCGGTGAACTTTTGAGTAGTGACATAGTACGGGAATCAAGTTCTCCTTACGCATCGCCGGTGTTGCTAGTAAAAAATAAAAATGGTGAGGATCGACTATGTATTGACTATAGGAAATTAAACTCTATGACTATTAAAGACAGATATCCGCTACCTCGAATAGATGATCAGTTGGATCGACTGCACGGGAGCGTATTCTTCACGAGTTTAGACTTAAGGTCAGGATACTACCAAATACCAGTGGCTGAGAATTCTAAGAGCTACACCGCATTCGTCACCCCTCAAGGTCAGTATGAATTTAACCTGATACCGTTTGGCTTAGCAAATGCTCCTAGTGTATTTCAACGATTGATGAATAAGGTTTTAAGTCCTGCAAAGGAGATAGCAGCGGTTTATTTAGATGATATACTCATCCATACGAGAACGGTGGAAAATGGTATAGAAAATCTGGAAACAGTTTTAAAACTTTTAAGGAATGAGGGTTTAACTTTAAATTTAGCAAAGTGCAGCTTTCTAATGACGTCAGTAACTTACTTAGGATTCGAGATTACAGAAGGTATGGTTAAACCGGGTAATGCGAAGACCAAAGCAATTGCATTGACAATTAACGCTACTGATCAAGAAGGATGTGCAGTGGCAATGGACAGACAAACAACAAGATGCTTTCGAAAAACTAAGGGACAGCCTGACATGCAAGCCGATATTAGCTCTATTTAATCCGGATGCCGTAGCTCAGGTACATACGGATGCTAGTTCACATAGAGTCGCAGGAATTCTACTACAACTACAGCCAGACAAGCGCCTCCATCCCGTAACGTATTACAGTAGGCAGACTACCAAAGCCGAAAGCAAATATCATTCATACGAGCTTGAATCCTTGGCAGTAGTTGAAAGTTTAAAGAAATTTCGGGTGTACCTTATAGGCATAAAATTTACGGTAGTTACTGACTGCAATGCACTTAAGGCGACCAGTACTAAAAAGGAAATATTACCAAGGATCGCTAGATGGTGGCTGCAGCTGCAAGAATATACCTTCAACGTAGAATATAGACCAGGCAATCGCTTGAAACATGTTGATGCTCTAAGTAGAAACCCAGCATCAAGCGAAAAATCGCCAGACGATCAAGTTATGCATATTGAGCAAGCAGACTGGGTTTTATCAGGTCAACTCACCGACGACAAAATAAAACATATTAAAGAAATTCTATTGAAACCACCAGAAACGGAATACGATCCAGATGTTTACAAAAATTATGCGTTGCGTGATGAGCGAGTTTACCGTATCACTGTAAAGGGTATACTTTGGGTTGTACCCGAGGAATGCGAAATCAAGTCGTAAGATTTGCACACGACGATTTTGGACATTTTGCTGTGGAAAAGTGGAAAAGACACTTCACTTGTTATTGGTGGTAGCTCACGGGAGGACCCTCGAGTTTTGGTGTCCATTGCACTCTTGGAGTTATGCACAGGGGTTTATGTTTATGTTGAATTAATAGAGGTAATACTTGAGAGGGACCTCGAATTTTGGTGCCCATTGCACTCCCGGTATTATCCAGGAGCTCTTTAAGTGGGCCTGGTGCACACTTAAAGTTGGCACTGTGCATTCGGTGCCAAGAGCAGTACACATGTTTGATTGTTTAATATGTCGTAGGGATTGTCTACATAAACTAATTATGACGAGAAGGTGGCCCTACATTTTATTGGAGTGGCACCTCTTATCTCTTTAGTAACTATGCATTTTTATTATTAAACTTGGGTTAACTAGCAAATAGGATGCTCAGATGTATTTATTTATTACAGTAACTACCTGTAAAGTGTTAAAAGCCAAGGATCATCTCGACTTCACGGTCCGTCACCACACTTGTCAACATCTACCCTGACGCATCGAAAGTTTTAAGTAAAATACTTTGTTTAATAATATTTTTAATAAAAAAAATTGTATCTCGCTCATAATCTGTCTGTCTCTTTCAACTGTCGTTGATTTTTCTTCCGATTATTCATTATTATTCTTTTTTTTCTCTCTTACAAAATTAACTTTAATGCGGTTTGGTACATCAGTTAGTTAAATGTAGATAAATGCAATAAAGTTATGTTAATAGAGGTGAAGTTTGCCTGCGTTAACATACTAGGTAGGACCTATACTGCACGGCGCAGACGCAAAATCGTTCAGTTCGAAATTCGACCAATTCGGCGATTCGATTATTTTGATTCGTTTTTATTCGTTTTGCTATTAGAATTTAGTAATCGTGATTCATAATTTAAACCCTGTACTTCCAGTTATTTTCCGATTATTCTTAATTCGAATTATTTAAATAATCAGATTACAGGTTATTTTTAATTCGAATAATTATCCCATCTCTATTTTTTAGGTATAATTTTTATTATTCATTACTATTTGCATATTACATTTATTCATCGTTATTGCAACGTGTACATCAATTAGTTGAAAAAAATCTTATAGGAATCAAAAATATAGGATGTCACTAAGTTTAGGATTCATTGATAAACATCTTTATTGTTGTGACATTAAATTATTCAAAATAGTGTCAATCACTCGGTGAAGGATATTGTAAGTTAAGGACGTTGAACCGTTATACCTACTTCATTTTTGGTTATCCCATTGCTGTAGTCTTTTGATTATTTGGTTTGTCATAATTCCGGCAAATCACAGTACATATTATTAATTCCTTTGAAAAATTTATTTCTTGTTGTTTTAAGTAAATAAATAAATTCACTATACAAATATTGTGTAATATGTATGTATATTGAGAGTGAACTTAAACAATCAATATACACTACTTATAAATTTTGGTGTCCTCAGTATATTTATCAAACCATCAATACAAATCCTAGACGATCAGTAATATTGGGCAATACTGAATATTGTGCAATTAATCGTCTAGAGGATGATTAAAGCAATAAAATATAAATCATTTTCTACTAAAATTCGAGTGTTTTATTAAATGTTTTTGTTACATACACTATTCGTTTAACATTTTGTTTTGTTCTTAAAAAATTTATTTATATAAGATGCTATTTTGGTATAGGTACTAATAATTAGTTTGATATCTTTGGTCTACCGTGTGTTCTAAATTGAATGCTCACCATTGGGATCTCGGAAATGGTAAGAGTTACAAGGTCGGTTAAATGGGATAAGTTTTAGCAAATTTTATTCTGATTCCAAATCCGTTATGGAATCACGGCTAACTGAAACCGTTTTTGAGATTTTCCAAAAAAACCAAAATGTGATTTATTTTTTTGACTGTAGCCGAGTAATTCTTAGTCAGTCAGTACTTTTTTGAGACTAATATTTTGGTCTAGGAACGAATGATTGATAGTCTTTTGTTTTCGAGATATCCGAGGTAACTTTTGTTTTCTTATGGCAGCCATATTAGATTTTTCGTTTTTCAGATTGCCTTAAAAAAGAGCTTTAGACGATGTATCACATGCCGAGGAAAAATAGTTTTTCAAGGGACTAATTTAAGAAAAGTTATCCATTGCTTCACAAAACAAAATAGTAGGCCATGGAAAATCAAAAAGTTTTTGTAAAGCCAGAGACAAGGAAGTTGCTTATTCAGACGTCGACTAATTATTATCTATATACTTAAAATCTACTGTAAATTGTTTTATTTGTACAATTTTCTAAAAATATCAATTTTTAAATGATTATTTAAGTTTTATTTGTCATAAAATTGTCAATGAAGTGTTCAAAATTTGAACAAAGGAATCCTCTTCATCAAGGACATTCTTGTATGCAAAGTATTTAGTGATTAGCAAAATTTGATAAATGCTTTTCTAAGAACGATCAAATTCACACATAACTTTCAGTAAAATTTAGTAGGCTATGGTTTAAAACAAATAATAAGCATTACTGTTAGTTGACAGTTGTTCACTAAATAGTAGTGGCATTATTGTAAATTGTTCAAGACTACTTATTATTATTGTTCAATAGTGTGGTTATGGCAAAATGGCGCACAAATTTACAAATGTTATTTAAAAGTAAATAGAAATTTGCAAAACGCATTAGCTTCCTATCTGGAAACCTTGCCAGAGAGAATGCAACCACATAGAATAGTTTTTGGAAGAATTGTAAACAATTTGTTAAATTACGGGAGTTTTGATAATAAAAGAGACCGTTATGATATTGATAATGTTGACCGCACAAATAATATTCTCGAAGCTGTTAACAATAATCCCCACATATCAGTGCGACAAGTTTGAGGCGAAACAAAAAACCTATGATTGTTCAAGCTTTAAACAATAATGATTTTGGTAGAAGACTTGAATTTTTTCGTTGGTTTAATCAGAAATGCGAAGAACAATCTAATTTTCAATCGAGAGTTATATATGGACGATGAAAGTCGTTTTACATATTGTGGAGTCTTTAACAAGCACAATAATTATCACCACTGGGCCACAGAAAATCCGCAAGTAACTACGCAAAGAAGATTCCAAACTAGGTTTGGATTCAATGTTTGGTGCGGCATGATAGGTACTACCTTTTCTCTTCCTATTCTACTCCTATGATCTCCTATAAACCTTTCTTTAAGTGTTACTTTTAGATCGCCAATTAATTGATCCATTCATTTTTCATAACAATTTAACCGGAGCAGCCTATCGTGAACTTCTAGAAACTCAAGTTTTACTCGAGATAAGACAGCTTTTTACAGAACAAGAAATAAACGAATTGTGGTCCCAGATGCCTGTTCTGCACATAATATTAATAATGTTAGACGGAAAAGTTTGGTAACCACACAATTTCAAATGGAGGGCCAGTATTGTGGCCTCCCCGCTCGCCTGATATAACCCCTCCTGATTTTTATTTATGGAATACGGTGAAAATTAAGTGTATGATTTTGAAAGCCCAGAAACTATAGATATTTTGGAGGATAGATTTAGGGACATTTTCGGCACAATAAATGCCAATACTCTCAGAAGAGTAATAAACTTATTTCGGCGTAGATGTCAAAAATGTATTCAGCTAAATGGAGGTCATATTGAACAGTTTTATTAAATCTTCTTACTTCTTTATTATCATTTCTTCCATTATGTTAATTTGCTGTTATTAAAAAATTTTCTCCATATCGATTACGTATTTTTACAGAAAATTAAAATTATTTAAACATGTCAAACTGATATTATTGTTTTTTTTATAATGGTATATCCAGGAAATCAAAAAATTTTCCGGTTTTCCATGGCCTACTATTTGATTTTGTTGCAATGGATAACTTCTCTTAAATTAGTCCCTTGAAAAAGAATTTTTTTCGGCATGTGACACATCATTTGAAAGCTCATTTTAAGCGCAATTTGAAAAACGAAAAATCCAATATGGCTACCGTAAGAAAAACAAAAGTTATCTAGGATATATTGAAAACAAAAGAATATCGATCATTCGTTTCTACACCAAAATATTAGTCTCCAAAAAGTATCCTACTAATGTAAAAGTCTAAAACCTGTCTGACCAAGGATTACTTGGCTACAGCCAAAAAGAGAAATCACAAAATTTTCGTTTCTTTGGAAAATTCTAAAAACAGTTTCATTTAGTCGTGATTTCTTAACGGATTTGGAATTAGCACAACATTTGCTAAAACTAATTCCATTAAATCGATCTTGTAGCTCTTTCCGAGTTTCCGACATCGCAATGGTGATAATCGAATTTGGGACACACGGTATACATAACCCCTCTTTAAGATGCGCTGTCTTTTTTTAATGAGAAAATAACAAAAATATAAAAAAATATATAATAGAATCATTTCTTGATATTTTAAGACATCATACACCAAAATCGATAATGGCCTTCGGAGGTGTACTCTAAAATATAAAACAATTTTTTTGAAATTCTATGCACATGATCTAAACACTGACATTTTGTTTCATTACTATTTCTTTAATACAATGCCGATATTGACGATTTGAAAATCAGTTTATAGCTCAAACTGGGTAAACCTATTATAACATACCCAAAATTATATATGAAACTGCAGTGGCGGCTGACGAAATTTAGGTTGAGCTATATCTTAGTATTGGAGCATGGGACCCAAGCAATACTGAATGACAGAACTATTAAAACTAAACGAAAATTTTGCAAAAAAAAAATTATGATTGAAATTTCAAAAAAAGTTTCAAAAATGATATCACCCACGTTATTTCCTAAGACAGTTTGTAAAATAATGGTATATTTTTTTCATAAGCAGAAGGAACATTTGTCAAGAGATTTAATATTTCAAGACATTTTTTTTAATTCTTTTTTTATAAATTTGCACATCCAAAAAGTTAATCTAAAATAAAATTTCAAAAGGTGATAACAATAAAAAACGAAAATTTCCTAATGAAATTTGATATCTGTCGATAAATATTCCTGCTGATCAAAAAAAAAATTGCTTACAAATATTTTTTGTCTAAGAATAACTTGGGGGGCAATCATTTTTGCAACTTTTTATCGCTAATTTCAATTACATTTTTTCTCTGCAAAACACGATCATATAGTTTTGATAGTTATGCTATAAGAGTCCATTGCTTCAATAATAAGATGATATAACATAATCCAAATTTAAACAGCCGCTGCCGTATGGAACCATATCTATTCTCAACTAATTGTAAAGCGGCCTACACACACTGAAACATGCACGGCATCGACTCCCGTTTCATGAAACTAGCATCAGTTATTTTGCCTCCACATTACTCTGATACACCGATGCCAGTCTACACACACTGCCCAATAGGAACATATTGTTGTTTAAACGTTTATATAATTTTAAATAACGTTTGCGTAGCGTTAATTAACGTTACATAATCGTTTAAACGACAATGTGTTCCCAATAGGTGCAACTTGCATCGTGAAACCTGGGGAACGATGCCATGCATCGCAACATGTTTTAGTATGTGTAGGTCGCGTAACAAAATGTTTAACTTAACTAATAGAATATCTAAAAATCATTATGCTTCCTTTTTTTGAAAAGTTCATACAAAACATAATAGAAGTACCATTTAAAAAAAATTTATATGTTTCGGCGTTAAAATTATTTCGCCACATTTTTCCAATTCAAACAATAACTATCGTTGTTACAATTTTTTAGTGCAATCAATTTTAAAGTTGTAGTAGTTCATAAATCTGTTAATAAACTGCCTTTAATTTAAAGGTTAATAAATAATTTAACACATGGCAAAATTTTCTTTCACTTGCTCAAGCGCGGATCTGAAGGGGGCAATGGGTGCAGTTGCCATCTAATAGCATAATTTGTTGTGATTTCAGGCATACACACATGAATATTTTCAGTTAATATGTCATGAAATTAGGTATGAATAGTAATAACTGCCATAGTCCCGCTGAAACAATGTTTCGACAGTCGCATCTGCCATATTCAGGTATTTACTGATGCAGCTTCAAGATTCTCATACTGAATTTCAGTTGGGTTTAAGTATAGTCTCGAGTATAGTTGAATACACCGATATAACAAACCATCTTGAATTAAAAAAAAATAGAAACTTATAAATCCTTTTCTCAAAGCAACTGCTATACATGAATGTTCCCACCTTGAGGCAAAAAATTGTATAAAGAATACAGGCGGTAAACACATAAAACAACGCCTGGGGTATAATTATTCTGTGCCAAAACGGCGGCAGTATCTCTTTGTGTTTTTATGTGTGACTATAACAACGTTATGGTTGATGTTTTGTTCCGTAACATTGGAGCATGTTCTCAGCCTGCAAACGATTTTATTACACGACGTGGTATATTGAAAGTTCTGTTGCAAGTCTGTATATATGTAATGGGGCGAACGTAGATCTACCTTAAGAATACTCGTACTTCACAAACATCAAGACATTTAACAAACTGAAAATAAACGAGAAAAACAACGTGAAATACTTAGTAGTAACACTACACAAAAGATTTTTTTCAAACGACATATAACAAACACAATAAACAAAACTTACGCAACATTAAACCGACGATACACACTGATTAGCACACGTACCGTACTCTCGATAGACTTTTACTATATAAAACAATACTTAGACCGACAATGACTTACGTGTGTGCGGCATGGAGCCACATGTCGGACACGTAGTACAAATGACTACAGATAACACAAAACAAACTACTTAGACTACTAACAAACGCAAACAGATACACAAACATAAGTACATGAAGAACACGGATTAGAACTTATACAACCATACATTTACGAGACCGCGACCAAATTATCAAGAAACCAAACTCAGACATCTATACTGACTAGAGACATGACACGTCACAGACGACACAATGACGTACAACACACACATAAACACATTTAGAAAGACTACCACCACTATACGACGAACGCGTATAACAAGACAGACGTACGGACAACCCACAATCCCACAACAACACTCCTACCACACCACCCCACCCCTCCGACACCCCCCCAATCTCAATAAACATTAATAATAGCGATAACCAAAATCAGGTTTTTTGGTCTATTACTTCCTCACCCCTCAAAGTGAGGAAGTTATGTATTCGTCAAAAAAATTTTGAAAATATTTATTGCATTTCTGGGCGAATCTCGACGAATTATGACGATACACAAAATTTCAGACAGAAAAAATTTTCTGTCTATGTATCTGTTTTCGCAATAGCAGCTACAGTTTTTGAGATAAAGCTTTCAAATTTGGTACACACATTCTATTAGTGACATTACACCAATGTGACTTTTTTGAAACGTCAAAATGTAACTTTTTTGAAACGTCAAAATATGTGACTTTTTTGAAATGTTAAACATTACTTTTATTGTAAACTCCACCACACGTCGAGTATTACTATGGTGAGGAAGTTCTGATCCCCAAGTAATTGGCAGCGTTTTTTTTTTCCTGTATATGTACATACAAAAACCCACATCAACGATAAAACATAACTTAATAACTTATTAATTATTTAAAGGCATTCCATCTAAGCATTCTATCTTTGTTGTAAGCAAAAAGTGCTCCACACAAAGTTAGACATTGCAGTGTTCGGGCCTAACAGCGGCCAGAGCGGGTGTTTACCGCATTATGCGTATGTAACGCCCGCTTATAACACATATCATTGTAAAAATGAAATGAATACAATAAACAAAATACTTAGCTTAAGGTCTAAATTGTAAAATATGAACAGTTGAATAAATGTGTAAACTGGTAAATGGTATCCGATATGAAAATAATAAAATTGCAGTATTTTCCACCACGGTAGAATTTGCCGTGGTGGTCAAATTCCTAAAACCAAATAAAAACGCGCAGAACAAAATTAACTATAGACCCATATCTTTACTAAACTCGATGTCTAAAGTTGCGGAAGAAACAATTCTAAATAGATTGAACAGAATAATAAACAAAAAGCAGTTAATATCTGCAAGTCAATTTGGTTTTAGGAGTGGGTACAGCACGGCTCTTGCACTATGCAGAGTCGTGCAGGATGTCACCGAAGGTTTTAATAAAAAACAGTCGACCTGTATGCTTCTGTTGGACGTGGAAAACGTTCGACACTGTTTGGCATTCAGGCCTCCTGTTTAAATTAAAAAATAATTTAGAATTACTTATGCATTTTTCTAATTAAAAACTACATATCAAACGGACGAGTGAGGGTTAACGATGCGGTTTCATCGCTCAAGTTGGCAAAAGCAGGTGTGCCACAAGGCATAGTCCTTTCTCCCATCCTTTTGAACCTTTTCCTTTCTGATTTACTCTCCCATCCTAACATAAAAACGATACTCTACGCAGACGATACCACTATTTACGGACAATCTTTTTATGCACAGAGGGCGACACAAAAAGTACGTTACCACACGGACCAACTGGCGTACTATTAAAAGACATGGAAAATTAAACTAAACGAAGACAAAACAGAGACCATTTATATAACAAGTGGCTAAAATGGTGGTTTTTTTACAAGTGGGGCGTTTATAGTACGAGCCGAAGGCGAGTAAAAAAAAAACACATTTTGGTTTCGAGTTATATACAAATTTTTTGTATCGCCATTCGAAATTAGAAAACAGTATAATTTTGTAAAAATACGGCAAACTGACAAAATTACCTTGTCGTAATGACTAAATTCTATTGTTGTTTCCATAGAAACCAATAATAAACCAACTAAATATTGTTCGATTTAAATTATTTGGAACAAAATGAGTGATAGTGAGGAAAATTTTATTCCTGGTACTCCTACGGAAATCAGGGAGCAAGCAATTACTGTAACTTTAGATTTATTACCAGCGAAATCTAGAAAATTGTACGAAAAAGAATATGATTTATTGATGCACTGGTGTAAGCAGAAAACTGTGAGTAACATATCTCAGTCTGTTCTTTCGAATTATCTATCTGGAAAAGCAAAAACTTTAAAATGTTCAAGTCTCTGGTCCAAGTTTTCGATGCTTAAAGCAGTTTTTAATGTAAAGAATAATGTAGATGTATCCAATTATCAAAAAGTAAAAGCTTTTTTGAAAAGACAATCCACTGGGTATAGGACTAAGAAATCTAAAGTTTATGACAGAGCAGATGTCGAACGTTTTTTACTAGAGGTAGCAGATGCAAAATTTTTAATGTTGAAAGTTGTAATAATAATGGGCTTGGCTGGCACTTCTCGTCGAGAAGAACTCTACAATATGACCATTGATGATATTGTGAGAAACGACTGCATGCTAGTTGTTAAAGTACCTGATTCGAAGACCCACATTGAAAGGACTTTTACGGTAACTGTTGAGACAGTTAATGGAATAAATTCACTAAATATTTATGATAAATATGCAGCTATTCGCCCTACTCATGTGAATCACAAAGGGGTTTTTCTTCAATCTCGAGGAGAAAAATGTGCGGTCCAACGAGTTGGTATTAATACATTTTTTCAAAAATACCAAGTATTATACCTAAATATCTTATCTAATCCTAAGCAATATATGGGTCACAGCTTTAAGAGATCTTCGGCATCACTATTAGCTGGTTCTAGAGCTGATACTCTTACCTTAAAACGTCATGGGGGATGGAAATCCTCAACAGTTGCTGAGGGATATATAGAAGATAGCATCCAGAATAAAAAGGAAGTTTCAAAACAGATATTTTCAAGCAATACTACAGAAATAACTATGTCTGCCGATGTAGTCGTTGGTGAAAATCAGATTAACCTCCATATTAATATAAATGAATCTAATTTTTTCGCACATCTGAACTTATAATTCCAGAAATAAATATAAATAATTTTAGTAACTGTAACTATTCATATAAATTTTCGTTAAATGATGAATGAAATTGTTCATAAAATTTGTTAATAATTAATAAATGATTGATGTAAGAACTTTAATTTGCTGTCTGTTGACTATTAAGTTTTATTTCACAATTTGAAATATTTTATTTTATTTCACACATTTTTCTTTATTTTTCACTTGTCAATAATGGCATTGTTTTGATTCATTGAAACTGTCCAATAAATGTCATTTTAGGATACGGCGCGCGGCGTCACAAAAAATTTTTTATTGCATTTCTGGACGAATGTCGACGAATTATAATGAAAAAACATAACTTTATGAAAAAAAATCTGTCCGCATGTCTGTAGTATCGCGATACCAGCCACAATTTTTGAGATAAAGCTTTCAAATTTGGTACACTTCTTCTAAAGGCCAAAGACAATGAAAAAATTCGGTGATGACCAAAATTGGCCAGCTGCAGGGGGTCCACAGAACCCAAACTTTTTGTGTATTTGATTATAAAAAAAAATTATTCTTGATGAAAGATTATAAATCATATCTACTATATCAAGCGAATAAAATATATTTTCCAAGTACTTAAATAAAGCTGATGTAAACTGAAATATTTTACAGATTTGGCCTCATAAAATGGGGTAAGGATAAATTTAACAATTTGACATTTGAAAGGTCTAATTTAGTTACAAAAATGTCAATGTCAATATAAAAAATTATTAAAATATATAACATGAATTATTATTGACAGTATCGAATAACGCTGATAATTAATTATTTAAAAATTTTAATGAAACATTTCAAGGTACGCTATTAAAATTTAATTGAAGTAAGTGAAGAATTAAATGGAATGATTTTTTTTAGATCAGGATGATATATACTGGTATAAGAAAGTTATGTGCTGGCCACATCAGATATTTTAATAGTGTTTTGTGATTACGATTTTATCACTCATCTAAAGACAAAAAATTTAATCTAAATTTTGTTTTTGTCGATAAAGATAAATAATTTGTTAGTTTTAAAAAAAATCTAACCATTCTCACTAGTAATTTTCATTTTTGCAAGAGACCCTCTGTCCAAAATGATTTTTCACTCAAAAAATAACTAAGTTTAAATTCAGCGACTCATTTTAAATCATTTTTAGGAGCAAAAAATTTGCTTTTTATAAGGAACCTTTTTTTAATTTTATTTTTTGGTCTTCATCGACTTCAGCTGGATGTCAGGTTAGCTTTTATAAACTCGTTTTTAGCGAGCAGAAAGCATTTTTTGTAAAGACTTCCTTAACAAAATTTATTTTAGCCTTCAGCCACAAAAAAAATTTAGCCTACGTTCTAAACAAACATTTTCAGGGAAGTAAAATAGACATTTTTGCACAGTTCCCTTGTTTAATTTTATTCGTGTATCCAATAAGACTGAAAGAATTTTCTTCAATATTTTATAAAATCAATTTCAGACCAGAAAAATATCAGATTGTCAGGGACCCCCTGTACAATATTTTTAGCTCTAAATAATCAAAAGCATGCTTGTTAAAAAATTCTCAGCTACAAATCTGAGGTAGTAAAAAGTCTCTCATGCACCGCCGAAGAGGAGTTACCAAAGACCTACTCAGCTCTATCAAGCATAGCCAAAGGTACAATAAAAATTACAAGAGGTCAAGATCATTGTGACGTACTTCGTTGCTCTACCCAAGAGCGGAAGTGTCACTTTGACGCCCAACACTACGGCGGTGCACACTGTACGGAGATCTCGGGCGCCAGTTTCTGTTTAGAGTGCAGAAACACCACTTTACTCTATCGGCGGGACGATAGAGGCCGGGCAACTGCAGTGAAGATACGGCTAAGCCAGGGGTCGGGAAAAAGGGAACTTACATACTACAGTTAAGGAACACACTCTCATTCAATATATGCACATTTATTCTACACACTAATTATTATTTACACTTTATACACGCCTTAGTAACTACAACTTAAACTACAACGGTCTTAACTACAAGCGGTCTTATTCTACAAACTTATACTCCTACGGTCTTAACTACGGACAAGCGGGGCAGTAAGCGGGCGGTCAAGCGGTGCGACACAGTACGCCGGTGAACGAAGCGGTGAAACGGTAAGCAGCGATGAATCCAATCGGTCACATGCAGACGGCGGACGGATACCAGGAGGGGAAGCAAGCGCCTATACAAGCAAACTATGCCTATCTAACGCGGTTACTTATTATCGCTTGGCTGATGGATGGTTCCGGTCTTATGATATGCCAACTAGTACCTCCAAAGCGCCCTGCCAAAGAAAACGGACTCAGGCGGCCTGGAGGGCACGCGGTTGAATGTGGTTACGGTAAGGGGGGGGGAAGGAGTAACAAGCCTAACAGTGGCAAATTGATGATGACGGCGGGATGGTCAAACTCCAAAACTACCCTGCAGAATTTTTACGTGCTCAGGTAGCCCGGGGGACCCGCGGTTACGGACGATACCTCCAAGTCACCCTGCAGAATTTTTACATGCTCAGGTGGCCTGGCAGGCACGCGGTTACGGAAGTACCTCTAAGTCACCCTGCAGAATTTTTACGTGCTCAGATGGCCTAGAGAACACGCAATGGCAACTGACAGTACCTCCAAGTCACCCTGCAGAATTTTTACGTGCTCAGGTGGCCTGGAGGGCACGCGGTATAACGCGGTTCAAGTTGGAGGGGGGAAGGAGTGGCAAGCCGAACGGTTGCAAATCTAAGACGACGACGGTATGGTCAAAGCTCCCAAGCTACCCTGCAGAATTTTTACGTGTTCAGGTAGCCCGGCGGACCCGCGATTACGGACGATACCTCCAAGTCACCCTGCAGAATTTTTACGTGCTCAGGTGGCCTGGCAGGCACGCGGTTACGGAAATCCCTCTAAATCACCCTGCCAAAAAAACGGACGCAGGTGGCCTAGAGGACACGCGATATCAAATGCTAGTATCTCCAAGTCACCCTACAGAATTTTTACGTGCTCAGGTGGCCTGGAGAACACGCGGTGTAACGCGGTGGAACGCGGTTCTAATTCCAACCTTCGGCCGCTCTCCCGTTCTAAGGAAGGATATGAGGCGGATACGTTTAGCGCTCGCGGTTCACTAACTCTAAAAAATAAAGCCAGGAAAGTACTCACCAGCCAAGTAATACCGATTATTTACCAAACCTTTATCAAACCTTGCTACCTACTTCCGGATCCTGTGCTGGCTTCCTCTCTGGAGCGATCGGGGTCGGCACGTCTGGACGGTACGGGCGGCAGCAACGGACTGTTGTGGATACTCTGTAAAATCCTCAAGCTACCAAACTCTGCCAAAAAGCAGAAGTAGGATGAGCGCGGTAGTCATGCGCGAAATATTGCAACTACGTCACCGTTTATCGACTTAGAAAAATTCGCAATTACCTTTGGATACCTATGTACCTCTATACTCACAAGTTTACTTACTATCCAAGTCGGCGTGGTGCTTCGGTTGGAGCTCAGACGGGAACTAATTTAATGATAAAATCCTCATGCTACTAAACACTGCTAAAACGCAGAAGTAGGATGAGATACGGTAGTCATGCGTGGTTTATTACAGCTACGTCACCCGTTTGTGGACTTAGAATAATTCCGCATTAAATTTAATTACCTCTTTCTTTATACTCACGAATTTACTTACTATCCAAATCGGCGTGGTGCTTCGAGTAGCGGTCGGACGGAGACTAATTTAATTATTTTCAGTCTCGGCCTCCCTCATGTTAGCGCGGGCATAAGGGTGCCGGGGACACAATGCGTGCGTCGCGTTTCGCTTACTGCCGGCCACTTGGCCTATGTGGAATGTTCATAAAAACATATCAATACTACCTATCTATAATTAACAATTTAACTGTTATTAATTAAAAGCGTAGCACCATAATGGGTAAAATATTCTTCAAAACCTAGCTACCTAACTTAACTTAATAAAATAAAATCACTTCGTTACATCATGCTACCTTGTATCTCTAACAACAAAAATGGACTTTGAGATAAACCATCCCTACGATCAGAACCAAGGCATCAATACAATTTCATTCGTGACGTGAAGAGTCATGTGACGCCCACCAATAACTAAGCAATTAAACCAGCTAGAAAGAAATCGATAAGTTAGACACAGAAAACAATCTTAAAGACTTTTGATATTTCGGTTTCCGCTATGACGTCATCGACATATTTTTTAAATAGAACACCTTATATGTTTCTCCAGTTTTGAATTCTGAATCAACAGCTGATTCCAAAAATGTATCACACGTAGATTCTAAAATTAATAAGTTGAAAGATACGGCCATTGAATTTACTAATTTTTCATGTTTTGTTTGAACAAACAATAATCTATTTATTTTCAAGATAGACTGGACGAAAACAATTCTGAACATGATGTTCACATAATCAGATTGGACCGTGGAACGCTTCTTTTCCTATTGGTCTATCGGCAATAAAGTCGAGAAAGACGAACCATGTCTATTTTACAGAGTTATAATCAGGCGCGGCGTGTATAATAGTCAACAGTTATTTGATTTCTTTGTTTATATTCAGTCTATCTTGGAAATAAATAGAATATAGAACTAACAGTTGGTTAATAATAAAAACAATTTATAGTAAATGTTCGAACTGTACTCCTTGTTGTAGTTGATAGTACTCTAAACGATGAATAAAATGTTGCTGAACCTTGTTTATAGTTTCTTGAGAAATGTTGTTTATTTGTGTTCTAATTCTCTCTTTTAATTCAACAATGTTTTCCATTTTAGATAGTTCCACAGAAAATAATTTAATGGATTGAGGTCAGGTGACCTTGGTGACCATTCGATGGGTCCACGTCTACCAAATCGCCTGTTCAGAATTATTTGGTCAAGATACCTTCGTCTGCTGCATAATGGGGAGGCGCACCATCCTGTTGATACCACAGGCTTTCGTCAACATTTCCAAGAATAATTCTACTGGGGAATAGATTTAATAACTTTGGGATGAGAGAGCCCATTAAAAATTGGAGATATGCCTCGTCCATCTACAGTTCCATCCAAAAAATAGGGTCCAATATTTTATTTCTTACAATTCCCGCCCACACATTTATCTATTGTGGTTACTGTGTGTGCTGTTCCCGCATCCGTCGACGGTTTTCTTTTGCCCAGTATCTACAATTCTGATGATCCACTTCAGCATTTAATTTGAAGTGCATTCATGGGAGAAAATAATATTTTTTGTCCGAAGACGATCACCATTGCACACATTCACCATTGTTTCACAAAGTTGTATCCTCCGATCTGGATCATCATCATTTAGTTCTTGCACATGCTGAATCTTGAAGGAATGCCATTTTTCTAATTTTAATACTGTATGTAATTTTAGTAACATCATACTCCCGATTAACCTTTTAAACGTTGGTATGTGGATTTTCTTCAACAGCCAGTTAAATATTTAATTTTGTGTCCTCGTCAACACCTGGGTGACCTGTTTTGATTAAGTCTTAGAGGCGGGACGGTATTTCTGTAACGTTACTTTGGAACGGTATTTTTCCGACGTGTTCAGTAGCGTTCCCAAATGATAAAATAACGAGTTACAGGTGACTGAGGTTACTTCTTACTTCGTAGTCGCTTTCGCGGGCACGTTCGCTGTTCGCTGCCGCCAGCCAAGCCAGCTTTCGGTTACTCGGTGGGTCACGAGGCAGTCGAAGCGATTTGCGATTCAGCGTTCCATCGTTGCGCAGTATTATATTAATGTAATGTATTATTTTGTTTTGGTAGTTGTCGAGAGCGGAGCGGAGCGAGTTATACGGTGGCAAGAAAACGGAAGGTTTTTGTGGGATCTAGAGATGATGCATTTTGTTCTTTAATTATTGTTTTTATAGGTATCATGAATTCTATCAAGTGATCTGCTATCTGGAATTTCTTTTCCGATAATAAAAAGACAGATAAAATTGCGACTTGCAATATTTGTAAAGAAGACTTGAGTTATAAGTCAACATCAAATAATTTAAAAAAGCATATCCAAAGAAAACATCCATTAATAAAAATTGATTTAATGTGAGTTTTATTTTCAAGTGCGATATGAAATTGTATTGAACAAATAACAAACAAAACAACAAGCCACAGTGTACCTTGTACCTGGTAGATGTCCAAGCCGTATACCTATAATAACATTTAAATACCCTTATCTATCGGTCCGCGACATGCCGATGAAACCGTTATACACAGCACAGAACACGTATAGCCGCTACAGCGACTTGTACGTGGAGTAGTTGCAAAGTAACGTTATTTTGGAGCGGTATTTTCCTGGAGCGCTCCACATGAGGAACCGTTATTCCCATCTCTATCAAGTCTTCCACCAGGTTCTCTTCCTGCCAGTCTCTCTAATTTTTTTTTTCAATTTTACTCACTGTCGATTGAGTTATGGGTCGTTCTGGATATTTAGTATTCAATAAATTACATACTTCTTGCTGAGTTCGCATCCTATGACCATACTCTATCATCGTAAGAATGTCAGTTCTCTGCATTACAGATACACTCATGTTATAAATTTAGATAAATCGACGACAATTATTGAGAAACCACTACTGGGGTAAAGTATTATTAAGTGATTCACTGTCAAAGACGATAATGATAAAACAAAAAACAAACAAAATCTAGCCTACTTCAAAATTAATCAAAGATATGTTTATTTTATTTTTTTTGACTTATTTTTTTAAATGGTCGTATCTTCCAACTTATCAATTTTAGACCCTAAGTGTGATACATATTATTTGGGATCAACTGTTGAAGAAAAATCCAAAAATGGAGAAATATATAGGGTGTTCCATTTAAAAAACGTATCGATGACATAATAACGGAAACAATAATGACATCATAACCAAAAAGTAAAGAATAAGGTGCACAATTGAAATTAAAAATCGAAGTGTCCGAGGATTTTTTCTAAATATGTTTGGTTTAAGAAATAATAAATTTATTCCATACTTTACGGACACACTGTATATCACATAGTTTAACTAACAAAGGCATTACAATATTGTTTTTATATACCCCTAAATGTGCACCCTAATATCAAGTCGTCCCTGTGCTAGTCATTATTCTATTCTAGACTTTTACAATTATAAATATTTAATTTTTATTATCATAATTAATCGTCGTTTTATCAAAACAACGAATTATATATACTGAATAAAAGGAAAGTTTTTATGATTTTTTTTTTACGTTTCAGAATGATGTTAAAACTTCTCCAACAAAAGTTGCCATTTTGGACTGGCAAATGTCTAGCTTAAGATCCCCTGTTTTTGATATATCATATCTAGTTTACTCTACTGGCTCCGGAGTCGAATTGGAAAAATTTGATGAGTTACTGGAATTCTATTACGATTCCTTTTCAAATTTCCTTAAAGAATTGGGTAGTAATGCGGAAGAAATTTTTCCATATTCATCATTAAAAGAGCACTGGAGAAAATATGCCTTGTTTGGATTACTTATGGCGATTTTATGTTTACCCATAATATTATGTGATAAAGAAGATGTCGTCGCGTTTGAAGACTTAAAAGAAGATCAAAATTTTAGCGAGATGATAACATTTAATGTTAAGGAAAAAGATCTATGTTATCAAAGAATAAAAAATATAGTTAGTCATTACATTAAGTATACATTATAAATAAAATTATATCATGAGATAGATTGTTTAGTATTTGTAAAGCTGTTATATAGGGTGTTTCAGAATAACCTCCACCTTCTCTTTAACAATGATGTTTTTGTGTTAAAATAAAACTAAAACTTCTAATAAATATAATTCCTAAAATACTTCCTTGAAGAGTATTGTTATAATAACCATTAGAAAAGAGTTTATAAACTGTGGATTTTATAACGTAACTTTGAACTATTTAATCTATGATCTCCAGTTTGAAATAGGTTAGGTTGAACCAACGACACGTAATTTGCATAATAATTTCAATGTTCATAATCATAACTTTTATATCTCCCAATAGAACTGAAACAAAACAATTACATTTTACATCCCATTTCGTAGTTAAACATTTTTTTTGTCTCTAAAAAAATAAAATAGGGCATGAAAAATTAATCTTTTAAAAAATCAGTAATCACCAAAATAGGTTCATAATTTAATAATCATTTCCTAGACATTAATTATTTAGACACTAGAAAAGTGTAATGAAATAATATAGCATAGAAAATTAAAAAAAACGGAACAGTGAAACTTAAATTAACCTAAAAGGGTAAGTAAAAATAATTAAAATGTCACCGGTGGTTCTTAAATAGATAGTTCATTATTCCTCATCCTAAAAATAACCAAAACTCAAATAAATATGTCTTACCATATATTCTAATTTAAAAAAAATCAAAATGAAATATCGAATGAAGTATATTTCATCAAGAGTGCGTACACTAAGCTAAAGAAGGAAAATGAAGCTTTGGAAAATAGACTAATTAGCAAGCGAGAGAAAAATAAATAAAATATAACTTAATTTTTTACGGTTTGAGCAAACAAAATAATGAACTTGAGGACATACAAAAATTTCTAGGTATCATCAACAATCAATTCGATATTGCCTGCAATTACACAGACATACAAGATATTTATAGATTTGGTCAAAATAACAACGATAAAAGCCGACCCATATCAGTTAAATTTGTCAATTACAAATTAATGAAAGAAATTTTATCTAAATTCCAAAAGCTAAAAGGTACTGGGATATTCGTTGCTCATGACTATATTCTTGAGGATTATAAAAAGCAGAAAGTACTTCGTACTCATCTGAGAGCAGCCAGACAAAATACCTTTGAAGCGGTTATAAAAAGCAACATGCTGATTGTCAATGGTGTGAAATACACATATGATGAACTACAAAATGGAATAAATTCTTGGAAAGGCACAGTAACCAATATAGAATATAAAGAAAAGAACAGGAAACTGTAGAAGACGTGGAGAAATCGACGCAAGAATTATCCTGTGCCTCAAGCATAAGTAAATACACGAAGCCTGTCACTATAATTTCTTCTATTGGGGATTGTGTTGAACATTCTAAGAAAAGAAAGCAACCAGTTGATAACGAAAATCCTCTAAAACGCTCAATTAGAATCAAACATAAATAAGTAGTTTTAACTTTTTTTAACATTTTTTAATACATTTTAAATCTGAATATATATGTATATGTCTATATTTTTTACATGTTATAATTTAACTTCCTGGGTATAGATAACTTTTCTTTTCTATATTCATTTATTTGTTGTATCCGTATAATTTGTCTTCGAACCTTCTTTGGGTATTAAGTCGCTATTCTATATAAATTGTTTATATATTTTTTTTAAATAAACCATGCGTAGCAAAAGGATTGGTCAGATTGTTTTTTTCTCCAAAAATCCAACCTACGACTAATTCTTTTGGCGTAGAGATTTATTTAACAAATTCTTTAAATAATTTATAAGATGGTGGATACCCAAAGCAGGTGCGAGGAGAAATTGGTTTTTTATTATAAATAAATTAAAGAGCGTTATTAACAAAAATTAACAATTTATTTAATATTAATAATTATACGAAATGTTCATTGTTTTTGAGAAATAAATATTTGTTCACTATAAATAAATTAAAAACGGAATTAATTTTCCTGAAATTAATGTATTTATCAACAATAAATCCACGCAATTTTCTGTAAAAGTCTTATTCCTGAGAAATAAATATTTAATGCTCAGAAACAAACATTTAGTGTTCATAAACAAATGTTTAATGTTCACAAATAAATATTTAATGATCAGAAACAAATATTTCTTACAAATAAGTATTTTGATTTAATTGATAATATTAAATATTCGGCTTTTAATCCAATAAATGCCTTAATTCTCCCAATTAAATGTTTAGTTCGCCAAATACAAAGAAGTCATTTATTTGGTTGAAATAAAATTTATTTCTCCCAACTCCGTGCCAA
Source organism: Rhamnusium bicolor (assembly GCA_029963845.1). Lineage (NCBI taxonomy): Eukaryota > Metazoa > Arthropoda > Insecta > Coleoptera > Cerambycidae > Rhamnusium > Rhamnusium bicolor. Next base: position 199,503 of record JANEYF010001757.1, read on the forward strand.
TTGGCTTACTGGTTACCCAGCAGAATAGGGTGCTCCAGGTACTATTTGGTACCACAAATAAATATACATGAAGAAAATTTAATTTTCATGCTATACAAAAAATGAAACTAACAGAAATCTGTGACAAAACAACAAAACGTGTTGCCAATTCCTGTTTGCTTTTAGGCCTGTGACAAATCCGAATCTGAACCGCAGTATAGTTTCAGCTTAGACACATGGAACTTTCCTGCTGGAGAGCCATCCGTGTTGTCTAGTTCATGGGCTAAATTAGACACAACTTTACGCACAGTGCACAGCACATAACGATTTGCCAACTTAGCAGAATAATCTTTAGCTCTATTACTTAATATAAAATTAAGCTTCCAGACTTTTTCACGAACTTGGAAGACGCGGTCGCGCTTCCTCAATTATAAAAAGCACTACTCCGCTGACAGGCCTTATATAAGTCTTTCTTGGACGGTTTTATAAATTTCAGGCAATTTCTCGAGCTCACTGGCATATGACCTACGTTTTTCATCGAGGTATACTAAATGTAAATTAGGGTTGTCATCATAATATTTCCCACTAACAGGTAATTTATGACCGAAATTAAGAAATGCGGGAGAGAAACCCGTAACCTCATGTACAGCTGAGTTTAGTGCCATTTGAATTTGGGGAATATCAACATCCCATTTTTAATGTAACTATTTGATAAAACATCTTATAGCTGTACCGATGGTTCGGTTCACTCTCTACAGGATTAATTTGGGGACGGTAATAAAGATTATTAATTTTTTCTTTTTTTACGAACTCGGTGAAAACATGACCTTTATGAGCTTGGGCATTGTCTAACAATAGCATTCTAGGTATACCCTAAGTTAGAACTTATACCTTCCAAGAATGAAACAATAGCCTGTGCATTGGTTCTCCTGACAGGTTTCATTATTACATATTTGGTGAAATAATCGACAGCCACTAAGAGAAATTTATTACCCTTTGAGCTCGGGGGAAACGGATCTTTAGTGTCGTAACACAAAAGTTCAAACAGGAAAGTGGCTTTCTTTTCAACCCCCATTAAACCGATTCTCTGGATATTGGGAGATTTTACTCCACTGCAAATTATACACTGGCGCACATATTTAAAAATATCTTTCCCAATTTTTGGTCAATAAAAATTCTCTGCTACTTTCTGCAGTGTTTTATAATAACCCAAGTGGGCACTAATTGCTACATCATGACAGTCATGAATAATCTGGTTTCTCTGACTAAGAGGGACTAATAATTTCCATTCGGAAATGTTAGTTTTTAAGACTATTTTCTTGGACGTGTGTTTAAAAAAATATACTTTAACTATCGACTGGGGATATTTTTCGGGGTGTCTACTAATATTTTCTCTTATGTTTAGGTACCAAGGTTCAAGATCATCTAGTTTGATCCCTAAAACGTTGATTTCTACTACAGGCACAGAACGTGATAAGGCGTCTGGGACTACATGTAGCGAGCCCTTTTTGAGAAGTACTTCGAAATCATACATCAACAGTCTGAGGGACCACTGACATAAACGACCTGAAGGTTTAAACAAATTGTTTAAATAACGTAGGCAAGCATTATGTGTGACAACCTTAAAGTGCACACCCTGTATGTACCCTTTGCAGGTTTCGCATCCAAATTTCACACTAAGTTGTGGAATAGTTACGCTTTGCCTTAGATAAGCTCCTACTAGCATATGAAATCACCATTTCTTCGCCATCTTGACATTGGGAGAGGAGAACACCCAACCCAGTCAGTAGCGTCGCATTGAACACTGAACTCTAAAACAAAATTGGGAGCGGCTAGTATTGGTGCAGAAATTAACCGTTGTTCTATTTCCTGGAAAGCTTTCTCAGCCTCTTTATTCCACTTAATGGATTGATTTTTAAATGACCTTTCAGCAGATCGATGAATGGTTTCATTAATGAACTAAAATGTGAAATAAAGCGCCTGTACCAGCTAGTCATTACTATAAAACGTCTAACCTGTGTAGTATTATAAGGTTGAGGATACTCAACCATTGCCTTAATTTTATCACTAGATGTTCTTAAACCTTGAGAATCTACTATGTACCAAGGTACTTGAGAGAGTTTCTAAAGAATTTACATTTTTGAAAATTAACAGTCAAGTTCACTTTTAACAAACAATGGTAAACCTCTGAAAGAAGTTTAACATGTTGTGTAAAAGTTGATGAGGTAATGATTATATCATCCAAATAAACAAAAACTTTATCATCAAAACGGGCCGAAAAAACCCTGTCCATTAAGCGTTGCGTCACTTGCACTGAATTTGCTAACCCGAACGTCGCAGTCAACGCGGAGAAAAGCCAGACTATTCTCTTCAGGAAAGGACGCAAGGAAACCCCCACAGGACACGTCTCCATGTTCGACGAGGACATCCAATGGCACGATTCCGTCAAGTACCTTGGCGTAATCATGGATAAAGGCCTGACATGGAGACAGAACACCGAAGCCATCGTGGTAAAGGCCAAGCGGACGAGAGCTCTCATCTACCCGATGGTAGGGAACCAGAGCAGGCTCAGTCTGAGGAACAAGCTTCTGCTAGTCAAAGCACTCATCAGACCACAGCTGACCTATGCCTCCGTAGCATGGGGATACCAAGCGAAGACCTATCTGAAGAAGATCCAAGCCGTGGAAAACGTGGCCATCAGGACAGCGGTGGGCGCACCATGGTACGTTAGAAACGCTGACATCTTCAGGGACCTGGAGTACACACCAGTCACCGAAATCATCTGGGATAGAGCGAAGAAACTGTACACCTTAGCTGAGGAGCACAGGAACCCGCTGATCAGGGAGGCCACCTCCTATGATCCGGCCGACGCACCGAGGCGCAAGAGGCCGAAGGTACAGTTACTGGATAACGGGTAAGTATAACTAATCCTTTCCTTACAGATGGAGCAAACCCACTGAAAAGACATGACATGACCAACCACCCTCCCACAAACCTTGCGGGCGCCGGTCAGTAAACCGACCAGTGCCCGTTGTCCCCCTGGCTCCGTGAAGGACGAAAGTGCTAAGAAAGCACTTAGGCCTGCACCTCCTAGAGCTACACAGTTCATCCTCACCTTGTCCGATGATCCAGATGACAATGTGTCAATTGACACTTTGTGTACTGGCAGTCAATCCCAAGTCACAGAATATCCACACAGTCCCTGACAGACAGATGACGACCCCCGGGGGTGACAAGCTGGCGAAGAAAGAAGACGAAGACAGAAGAGCGCCAGAAGAGGCCCTAGCCAGCAGGGTTCATCAGCCAGGACCCAGGGAGGTTGACCGAAATCTTCGGCACCGCTCACATTTGTGAGTGGGGCCGTTCGTAAAGTAAGTTAACCCGCCCTGCACGAGACCGGACCAGGTCTACGGCGATGACTAGGGTAAAAAGGCAATAGTCCTGCCTGGCCCTAGCATCCGAGACCGTCATCATGCCAAATGGATATTGGCGCTAACCCGAACGGTAGGACTTTAAAGTGAAATAACCCACAACCAGGGATGGAAAGAGCTGTTTTTTCTTTACTTCCTCGTCCAGAGGAATTTGCCAGAATGCACTTTTCAAATCAACAGACGAGATAAACTTGGCATTCGAGAGCATTTTAAGAATGTCATCTACTAACGGGAGGGGATAAAAAGACTTGTCTTTTGTAGTACTGTCATTTAGGGACCTACCGTCAAAACAGAATCTAAATTCGCCATCACTTTTCTTGACAAGCAAGACAGGAGAATTCTAAGACTAAAAGAAGGTTCGATAACGTCTAAAGTTAACATTCTATCGAGTTCTTTATTTAAGTGCTCCATCATGTATTGGCGTTTTTTAAGAGGTTTTGCATCACCGATATCAATGTTTGCTTTAATTAGACTCGTTCTCCTAATAAGTTTATTGTCTGGAGATAGTAATTTATATAAATTAATAACTTTTCTCACCTCAATGTTTTGTGAATTAGATAATAGCTATTTATATTATAAGTGCCATATGAGGTATTTTGTAGCACGCATCTGAAATTTACAGAACGAACCGATGGTGTTGGACGATTTGGACACAACACCCTATATGCTCTTTTTGCTGCACGTTTATTTTTGTTATTTTGTATATGACAAGTAAATATTTGGACTTTTCTTCCTCACTGTAAACCATTTTGATTATTTCATTAAAGAAATGTCACTTATCAAACATAATAGTTGACATTTTCATAGCTCACTTTAATAATGTTAACTTTTCCATATTTTCAGTAACTAGTTTAACTAAGATATTCGACGTTTAATAACTCAAAAACGGTATATAGTAGTGGTAACATATGGTATACTTTTGAAATCAGGAACAAAGCATCATTCCAAAAATTTAATAATATACAGGGTATCCCATTTAAAAAGAATATATTATTTTTTTGTATCTCCTGAAATCTGTATGCTACTGTACTTTTGATAGCATTTTAATAAAATTCAGTCATAACCACACAACTCTTATTTAAAACTTTTTTTTCTAGAGGCAATAATAACGATGATAAGGGGTGGGTAATTTATAATGAATAACCCTGTACAAGTGGAAAGAATTTATCATACAATCTGTCAATATAAAAACTCATACTTTTTCAAACCAAGAAGTTCTTTACTTAAAAAAAAATTACTAGATTGTAATTTACTGTTAGTTCTAGACAATTTATTGATTATAGAAAAATAATGTACAAAAATTATTAGCAGAAATTTACAATATAAATTCAATGATATATGAAAAATAAACTTTTGCGATTTACTTTTTCTCAGTAAATCCAATAAATAAACCTGTATTTAGCACTTGGTTTCCGTTTTACTGAAACTTGTTTTATTAAATATACCTATATACTGTGTGTTTTTAGAAAAAGAGATTATATTGTTTGTTTTCTATAATATTTTGGTAAGCTAGAACTCTTATATCTAGAGAAGATTACACCTTAATAAAATGCCAATTAATGAATTTCGAACAAATTATAAGAAACTCAACCCCAGCTTGTTGGTCGCCAATCTATGCGCCTTATACTCCCTTAAGACTGAACTTGTGTAGAAGTATACAGAACATTTGTGCTAACTGGTATAAGTCGGGAGCTTTTGGTTGTGAAGCAGGAACTCCTTATGGTGATATATAATTCTCTAGGTTATCAGGCCACTAGCAATCTGTTTCTGTGAGGCAAATGGGTTATTAAATATTAGTTGTTACCTATGGGCGCCATCTATAGCAAGTAAGTTTTAAAACGAAACCTCTCACCACACAGAGTTCTTATAGACGAACCCTTTTTATAGAAAACAAATGAAAATGCAAAGTAAAAGTGAAATAAAATATATATTAAAAAAGCTGATTAATTCCGACACAAAACGAAATTTGAAATCACAGAAAAAATTTGAATTTAATTTTTAAATTTAAATAAAATACACAATATAATAGCAATAAAAGGAATATGTACAGAATAAAACAGAGGAATTAGCAATTTTAAGTAATGCGATACAGATACGATATGGTCTCACCAAGCCCCGGGAAGTCTCAGGATATGGGAACCTCTCCGTCTGCGGTGGTAACTGTCCAGCGATACAATGGGCCTTTTCACAGATTTTTTTTATTGCTTTATGTGATAGTGTTTTATAAAAAAACTTGCAGTATTTTTTTTTTTTTTTTGAGCACGATTTCTATCGAAAAAAAATAACAAAAGTGCGGATATAAAGCGCGCGCTTTTACGTGACATCACGCAACCCACGTCAAAGGGACTACGACCTTGAACATGACACATCGGTGTATTGCAAAGTTGGTTCTCTGCTTTTTGACAGTTGACGTCGAAATTGACTTTGACAGTCGTTTCTTTTTAGTTTGGATTGTTGTGTGTGGAACATGTTTAAAAAGTGCTTTGTACCAACATGTACAAATAACAACATGAATTGTCCAATCAAAATTTTCGTTTACGTTCCACCAGATGAACAGACGAAAAGCATGGTTTAAAATAGCCAAAGTTGAGAAGCAGTTGACGAAAACCAGAAACATTTATTGTTGTGAAGATCATTTTGATGTAAGAAAAGTAGTTGTATTTAGAAATTGATGCTAAATTATTGAAATTTTACAGTTAAAAGAAGATTCAGATTCACATAAGCAACTGCGTTGTCACCGTACGATGCTCTTGTTGACCTGGAAATTATTAGACATTAGTAAGTATAATTGAAATAGGAAAAAATATTGTAACAACAATTGCATGTTAAAATAATGGTAGTTCCATTATATTTATAAATAAATTACACGAAAATGAGATTACTAATGACTTACCGTTTTGTTTTATTATTCCTGACTTCTGCTGATAAATAATCCAAATTTGACATGTAAAACTCGTCCACCATAATAAAGTCAACTTTCGGCAGATTTTCTGCATTTCCTTTAGAAAATCCTGGCTCCATTTTCTTCCAATAATGTGCAGAAACAAAGCAAAACACGATTCGTAACTGAACACACAGAACATAACCACAAAACTAACCGTAAACAATGTAAAATGTGTCAGATGTGGTGTGACGTTAGTAGTATTAGGCGTTCTGGCAAATGCTACCAACATGATTCCGGTCTGTGTGACGTCACTCAGCTTCAAGGTCAAATGAGTGTTCAAATTGCCATAATAAATGTTTATTTTTTTTTTAAACAATGGGAGACTTATATTTCAAACAGAGTTGCACACGGTGAATATCTATCAGTTAGCTTTGAAATAAACATATTTGTTTTGAGATTTCAGAAGTAGTGAAAAGGCCCATTAGGCGCCGGCCGGCGGCCGGGCCGCTCTCCAGTCCCTTGCAGAACCTATTGTGTTCTATATGCAATTCAGTCCCGTAAGTATTCTCGAAAGTAATTTAGACTCTTCGTCATACTTTCTTTGGAAACTTATACGAACAAGGAAATGCTTGATACTTTGGATAAGCCTTATAGCATAGTTGTATTTATCGTTATAAGTTTAACAACAATTCCTAAGATTTCTAACCACTATGTGTGATACGTAGGTTACAAGAATATTCGAAACTATCAATAAGTTTCTTTAAAATAATGAAAAATTTCCAAGTACGTTTTACTGTAGAAAGTTTAAACGAGTTTTTAATTTACTACAAAATATATGATTTCCAACTGTAAGTTTATTACAAAATGGAATTAGAGTTTTATTACAAATTGATGATGTCCAGGGAGTTTTTCTACGAGTTTTACTTCGAGTTTTACTTCGAGTCTTACTTGTATTATACTGGGGTTAACTGAATTGCAATAAGATTAAATAAAGAAAAACGGTTTTAATATTAGAATGTTAAAATTAAAAAGCAGAAAAAACAAGAATAAAAATAATAGTTCTCAAAATTATTATCTTAAATCTAATATTTGAATAATCCCTAACTACAACAAAAATTACCTCTGATGATGAAAGCACTTTAATAAACGGTAACCAAACATAATTAATTAAATAACTTATTAAATCGAGTTGAAGAGTAGCTATGATGTTTACCAGTTCAGAAATTGAAATTAAATGGTATTTTTCAGCTATCTAGGTATAAAGTAAACTTTATTAATATAAAATTACGTTACAGATACCAAGCTAATAGACCTGAAAATACCAAACACAGATTTATATATAAAAAAAGATAAGTCAACAACAAAGTACTCATTTAAACACAAGCTTTAGATCTTTATTGAAATTAAGCTAATAAAGAAAATGGTTTAATAATAATTATCAAAAAAACTATTTTACCATTGCACATGCAAAAAGATTTAAGTAAGTAGAAATTTCTTTTTTTATGTTTCCAAATTTGTTTAGTTCATTTTCCGTTTACGTAATTGATAAAATAAGATGGGGTTATACAATTTTTTGGACGATGATTTATGTATATCTTGCATACTTCATAACATTTTCCTGTAACTGAATTTTTGTGTTGTTTTTGTTTTGTATCTTTAATTGTGACTGAAAGGGTTGATCTAAAATCATTTACATTTTTAAATTCCAATTTGTATAGTTCATGTCTTCTATAAGCTTCCATAATGCTAAAGATACATGCCACCTATGAAAAAATACAGTTTTTCACGTACATAACATTGAATACTAAGATCTACTTATCTTGGACAATAAATATTAAACATCTTGGGCTTTTCCAATAAATTATTTTATTTCATTTGTATAAAACGTTTTTGATTTATTGGGATTATAGTCTTCAGATTTTCTTTTCAATAAGGCGTGCAATTTAGGATATTTGGATATGTCCACTTTAAGTTTAATACATCGTAGATTTCAAAATTGAATAATGTGTCCATAAACTTGTGGATTTAAATTTTTTTGATAACTCAAAATAAACAATTAAGACGTTTTCTGAAAAGCTGCTAACCTTATTTTTGTCCCTCCAATCCATAAAGTAAGAGTAAAATTGTTCGTATGTTTTTGCTGATTTTACGGTTAACAAACTGTTTGCGTTTCTAGAGGCCTGTTCCACAATTTCTGGTGGAGCTAAATTCTCAATTTCACTCTCACTATCGTTCATTTTTACCGATTTTATTTGCAAGAAGTACACATTTTAGGAATTTTTTAAGTTAAACAGTAAATATGAACTGTCAAAATTGATAAGTTTTAGATCTGACATGCTCATGGCAATATTTGATATTTACTGAATATTGCTGTGATGTTACAGTTCCATCGGTTATAAACTTAAACTAATCTTAATGAAAAATCTGTATCATAATGAATTTCATTAAAGTATGGGTATTAAACGTCTAATAAATCCATTAAAGTATGAAAGTTGAAAAAAATATATGTTACATTTATTGTTTGATTTCTTTATCACAGTTTGTTTATAGTATCTATTGAATTTTTTTTTCTATTAAAAAATATAAAAGTTTGTTTCTTAAATGGTTAAAACTGGTTTCTTGTTCAGGGTAATCTTAAGTTATTTTATTGTCATAATTATTTTGTTTATATTGAGTACCGCTCGCATAAAATCAAGTAATAGGGATCTTTTATTATTAGTAGATATATTTCTATTGTTTATGAATAATCTAAAATATGAACGATTAAGTAATTTATTTCAAATATTCATCCATGACCGTTTTAATTATTTTCTTTTTGGAAACATAGTTTTAAAATTATGAGAAAGCGATTCCCATGCAGTGTCAGTATTTTATAAACATTTGCTTATATCAAATAACGCAGGCAATTTGTTTAAACGTATTTCGCTAAGCTTGCTTAGAGAATGTCTGCCCTTCCACAATAGCAGAAATATCGTTCCTCATGCAGGATCACGTGACTTTCTCGTCAACCGTTGGGAACAAAACTGCTCATACCGGCTGAAATTTTCACCTCTTCGATCCGCCAGCTACTGTTCAACACGCGACAATCTCCAGTGTGCTCCGCAAACAATAGTGGTAAGAATCATTCCTGTGTAGTGGTGAGAGGTATGTGAAACTTCTCATATGCTCCAAATGCTACTATCCGACCGACATCATAGATGTCTCTGTGGCGGATAGCGACTTGCGAAGCAAGTTCCGAGAGCGGCGACCTCTAGCCCAGGTGGACTAAACTACCGTTAATGATTTGAACGAAAAAACTAGTCAGCAGGAAAATACCTCGACCTGCATTGTATTATACCTTCAAATCATGATAGATCGGTAGCCAATATCATTTGACAATTCCTAACCAGATATAGACCGGTTTCGAACTTATTAGTTCTCCTCAGTATGCCATAGGTTATGGAACAGACAAATTATAGTGGCCAACCTGCTAGTCATATACTGATTAAGGTAAATTGAGTAGTGGTGAGAGGTATGTGAAACTTCTCATATCAAATCAATTTTGTCTGTTCCATAACCTATGGTATACTGAGGAGAACTAATAAGTTCGAAACCGGTCTATGTCTGGTTAGGAATTGACAAATGATATTGGCTACCGATCTATCATGATTTGAAGGTATAATCCAATGCAGGTCGGGGTATTTTCCCGCTGAATAGTTGTTTCGTTCAAATCTTATTTAGTGATCATTCCTGTGTTTATCTGCCACCGCTTGTATCCACTTTTCCGTATTTTACCGTTTTTATATATGTACCTGTTAATCCGAGCGGTCAGAGATATTCCGGCAGTTTCGTAATTCAGTAATTAAAATAGGGTTATCTATTCCGAAACACACTCCGGGAGAATATCGTTTTCATTTGATGTTTTTATATATATACACCGATTGGATTCTAGTGTTACTCGTTGAGGATAGAATCCAATTCCAGTGTAATAGTAAGGAGAACTACTAGTCAGATTCTTAGTGTCACTCGTTGAGGATAGAATCCAATCCCAGTGTTATAATTAGGAAACACTACTAGCCAGATTTTTAGTGTCACCCGTTTGAGGATAGAATCTGAGTCCGCGAATTAAAACACTACTGTACGCCAAAGTGGGGCATAAAAGACAACCTACGATATATAACACCCACTAAAGTACACACTAGACGCCCTTCGGGATCATCCGGGTTTCTCAGTTTAGTTTCATGGTACTAAACACGGATTGGATTCTAGTGACTCGTTGAGGATAGAATCCAATCCCAGTAGTGTTAGGGAACACTACTAGCCAAATTTTTAGTGTCACTCGTTTGAGGATAGAATCTAACCAAGTAATGCGCAAGTTAGAACACGTTTTACCCTAGTAGGAAAAATAAGGGCTAAGCTAGCTGTATACTCGCGGTTAGATATTTCTCAGTAACCACCAGTCCCTAGATTGATATACTGCCGTAGTGTCACGCTTGTATACCGTAACCACTAGCACCTGGACCGTTTTGCATACACCGCCTGTTGTATAACGTCTCCGCACTAGCCGCTTCAAACACATTAACAGCTTGCTAAATACCAGTAGAAAAATTGTAATTTCCGTAACTTTGCTGCATTTAATATACCTGCTTGCATTATCGCAACCTCTTGCTTGGTTTATTGGCTTGCTTTTTCTGTTACCTGTATTATTGGTTACACTGTTTAATATTTATTGTTTTTATTTTATGAGGTCATAAAATAGAGTAAATGAAGTTTAAATTCTGTCTCTTATTTAGAGCATTAGTAATAAATCTGGTCATATACCAAGAATCATTTTCGGCAGGTAAGGTGAAGTTGTCTATTGCTACGCAACCGACAACCTCACACACAGACCGCCTGGACATTCCGTTTTTTCACTGAGTTATCCTAGCTTCTATCATACCGCTGATAGAATAAAGTGGTGATCCTACACTTTAAAACAGGAACAGGCGCTTGAGACCGTACCGTAAGTAAAAGTTTAAAGTATCACTGCTGTACTAAAGGATACCACAAAGTGACACGTTACACAATTTTATATGTCTATTCTATATATTTTATATATATATATATATATATATATATATATATATATATATATATATATATATATATATATATATATATATATATATATATATATATATATATATATATATATATATATATATATATATATATATATATATATATATATATATATATATATATATTTTAACGAAATTGCAAGCTATTTCATTCCAGTTTGTTGTGTTCCGTGAGAAATTAAGTTTCTGCTAGTCTAGTACAGATGGCGCCACTGATTTCTACTGGAAAAGTCAGTTTTGCAGATTTTTGCACTAAATATCTATCTATCTTTATTGCTCATACTCTACTCTCAAATGTCTGTCTCTTTCCAAACTATAACCGAGTTTAGGTGGGAGGACAGAACGAGGCTTCCTTCTTCTTACTAGTGCAGCGTTCAGATTGAAACCATCTATAATTCTGCGGTCTGGTAAAATTTATATGTTTTCGGGTATTATCTTGTGATTTAATGCTAATCATTATTTAAAAAGTTGCTATATTGATTTAAAGTACCTTTGAGGTAATTTTCATAATAATATTGTACCGTAATTATCTTAATTTACGCCTTGGGCGAATTTGCTTTTTGGTGATCAGTTCACCTTGCTTGTTCTCTGGAACAGCCATTATTAATATTGATTAGTATCAATTTATCGTGCCTTGCTGGCAATTTATCTAATATTACTTTGATATTGTAATAATTTCAGGTGTTAATTTAAACTAACTTTCGGTTATTGTAAATTTTAGATTTACTTGGCAACGTATGTCGCCATTTTGTATCGTAGTTAGTTGTTTTCTGTCTTTGCCTGTTGATGTTTTAGGTCACTTAGCCACGTTGGTAGCACTCTGAAAGTGGTGACTGGTAACATTTGAAGATTGGTACACCTGGTTTGACGAACCTATTGGTTTATAACCTTTGTGAAAATTATCTAATTTGGTGCATTTATTTTGTGGTGGATTATTTAATACCAGTGCATATATTTATCAACCAGATCTCAGAAACGTAAGGTTTTTCTAAATTTAAAATATCGAATGCTTACTTGAACGTTTCCTTAGTATTTCTTCAGGAACGCTACTCTAGTGGAACCTTGCCTAGTTCTCTGGCAAAAATACCTGCCTAGTTATCTGGCACTTGATTAACTTTTAATTATCTAAAGTAAACATATAGTCAAGTATATAGCTTTACTTAACTTTATCTGCAATTCCTTAGAACCTCTCTCGGAGGAACTAATAAATAATTAATTTAACGTTACCTTCAAGTTGAAAACTATCATATTGTTTTATATTTAGCAAATATTTATTTACGTTATCTTTCTAGTTGTCTGTCTGTAAACAGACATTCTAAATTCTATTTTCTTGAAGCTTCACTTCTTTTATTACAACAATATCTTAACATTTAGTAAATACCTATTTCACTTGTTTATTATCGTAGCTACACCTAGTTTATTTGCTGGACTAGTATTTTTTCTATTTAACGTAACTTTTATTAATACTTAAGTTAGTTGAAGTCTTCAACTTCCTAACCTATTGTAGGATACCGATCCTAGTTTGTTTAGTTTGCAATTTACTCGGTAAATTTGTGTTAACTCATATTTTGTCCACGTAGCTGGACACTTCAAAAGTCACAGCTT
>JANEYF010001757.1:215000-315254 GCA_029963845.1 Rhamnusium bicolor
ATATATATATATATATATATATATATATATATATATATATTTTTTTTTTTGGTTGGTCTCTTTGTTGCTTCTTCCGCATAATTTTAGATACAGGGTCGAATTTCGAATTTATCAGTTGCGCGAAGTGTATCAGTACTAGATGGGTTAATAACATCTTTTAGTAGGTCGTATTTTCGAGGGTATTTTATATTGCTTTTAAGAATTACATTAGAAATTTTCATCGAAGTGTGTTTAATACGGTTTATGTTTACATTATATTATATTTTAGCAAATTGTGACAATTTAAGTGTTAAACAGGTATGCACATGAAATTTTACCATTTGTTTAATACATTTTTGTTTTTATAAATATTTTGGCGGGAGGTGAATTTTCGGGTGTTTCCTGTTTGGAAGTGGCTGTGGTAAAATAATACTGGAAAAATGTTCAGGGCTTGTGAAGATTCTCGACCCACCACCAGCAAATAATGTCAGGAAGATGTGGAAAATGGTTATGTTTCACAAATTACAAGGAAAGTTTCAAAACAACATGCCAGCCGTCACAAAAAATAGTTTTAAATGTTTACAGAAATATGAAAGAATATGAATGAGAAACAGTAGCCGTGGAAAAAACAGTCTACTTGACAGAAGTTCCAGAATGAATTATTATTCATAAATTAATTCAGGAAGGGCAATATGAAAGAAAAAGCTAGGCAACAATAATAATTTGAAATGTTAAATTATTATTGGCGAAACTGAGCAGCAAGGGAAATTACTTGCTAATTATTTCCTCACCCCTCAGTGAGGAAGTTATGTATTCATGAAAAATTTTTGAAAATTTTTATTGCAATTCTGGACGAATCTCGACGAATTATGACGATACACAAAATTTCAGACAAAAAAAAATTCTGTCTGTGTGTGTGTGTGTGTTTCGCGATAGCAACTACAGTTTTGAGTTAAAGCTTTAAAATTTAGTACACACATTCTTGAGGTGAAGGAAGAGATTGAGTTCGTTGATGAACAAATTCGGTCACAATGTCTAAAAAAAAATATTAGTGACATTCCACCAATGTGACTTTTTTGAAACGTCAAAATGTGACTTTTTTGAAACGTCAAAAAATGTGACTTTTTTTGAAACGTCAAAATGTGACTTTTTTGAATCGGCAAAAAATGTGACTTTTTTGAAATGTCAAAAAATGTGACTTTTTTGAAACGTCAAAAATTACTTTTATTATATACTCCACCACACGTCGAGTTTTACTACGATGAGGAAGTTCTGATCTCCAAGTAATTAGCAGCAGTTTTTTAATTTAGAATGGGATTTTAAGTTAGAGTAAAACATCCTACGATTTTTTTAATTCAACAGAAACAGTATCAAATATTTATGTATCTAAGACAATACTTTTAATTTGTTGTATTATTGTGTTCATTGTAATACACAAAAATTTAAAGTACGGCTCTGTATGGCGCTAATTAAATCTTGTTGGTATGTAAAAGCGTGAAGTGAAGTTTTGATGACAATTTTTTTTGTAGTTTTTTTATGTAATAAACTTTATATCTATGAATTTTAATTGGACACTCAACAATAAGCAGCCCCGTCGGCCAGCAAGTAACTGTTTTTTTATAGTTGTAAGTCGTCCAATTACCTGATAAAATCCTTTAACTTCTTTCCATTTTTATAAAGAAAACAGATTCATTGCATAGTACATAAGAATATTTTATCATTTCATATTGTTTGAACATTTTTTCGTTAGGTGTTTATAATAGGTGTGTTCCTTTTACCATCAATCTTAGCCAGTCTAAGTTGTTTTACGTTTACACTGTATAAATAAAATCATAATTTTTTTTATGTAGCCTCCGTAACCGTAAAGCTACTTAGATTAGCTGAGAATGGTGATAAAAGGAATACACATCTCTGGAATTTATCACTATCTCCCGATCTCTAGAATTTCGAATCAAACTGTTTTATATTTATACGTATTTTAATAATACTTTAAAGTATAGATAAGATAAACATCAGTAATTTTCCATTTAAAATGAAATAATAAAATACTTATAAAAGGCAACTGCAAAAATTTTTATTGAAATGACCTTGAATGGCAGTTACTTCGTAGATACTTATATATATACATGATGGAGATAAATTACAATTCATTTATGTGAATGATGTGAGTGAGAAATTGCAATGGATGGAAATAGTGTTACAACACCAGAACTATTTTCTTGGGTAGAAGAGTCTCTAGATAATACGAAACTAAAAAACTATCAAATTAATATAGATGGTAAATCAGAAAAAGGTGACGGGTATGCTGGTGAAATTGTTTTTGTAAGTGTTAATGGAGCTTCAAACGAAAATAAGAAAAAAGTGCTGCATTGGGTTATAAAACATGCCAAAAGAAACGCACACTTGAGAAAAACAATCCCTATGAAGGCAGCTTTTGATAACGAGATATACATTTATGATAAAGTACTTCCTACATTTAAAAAATTTCAATTAGAAAAAAACGTACTGGATGTTTTTGAATCAGTGCCAAAATGTTACAAAACCCTTATTTTTGATGATATGGAAGTTCTTGTACTGGATAACTTAAAAAAACGTGGGTATGAATTGCACGACAAGAAAAAAACCATTCAACACATGTCACCTTAAGACTGTCTTAAAAGAATATGGAAAATTACATGCTTTATCTTTTGCTTTAAGAGATCAAAGAAATGAGGAATTTAGTAAACTTACAAAATTTGGAATTGATATCTCTAAAATGTTTTTTGATTTGGAAAGTGTTAAAGAAGTTGCTCAAAAAGCCATTGACAAAGTGTTAACTACGTTAGAAGAAAATAAAGAATTTAGTTTAATGGAGAGATTTAAAATATTAATGGAAAAACGTGCAGCTGAAATATTTTCGGATTTACTTGCACAACAGGAACCTCAATCTGTCATTCTACACGCAGACTGTTGGAATAACAATTTTATGTTTAAATATGAGGTAAAATTTGTTATGTTGTACTACTAAGAAATCATTTGTTCTTAGTGCGAACGTATAGTCTAACCCATAGATACACCATAGCCATTTTTGCTAGTAAAAAACACAACCCTTTCGGCACAGAATAATTGCGCTTTCGAGTTTGTTTTATCTGTTTACAGCCAACACGCTTCATAACTTTTTTTTCGTGGTAGAAACTTTTATGTATGACAGTCACTTTGAAAGAAAGTGTGATGACCAGTTTTGTTTTTAATTCAAAATGGCTATTTTATATCGGTGTGTTCAACTACATCTTGATTTCTATTACACGCTACTAATTGGCAACATCAGCTGTTACATGAAGAATTTATTTCTGAATAAACTTGTGTCCATAAGAAGTCCCTTTACTCCTTACAATAATTTGAGAGTATTCAGTTATGTTAAAGCGCATTCCAAACAGGTTTATTAAACGGCGTGCAAATTTTTGATGCTTCTTCGTGGTACGTAAAGAATAAATAATAAAACCGTATTAGATATTATTATTAAAAATAGCTAAATCACAGAACTTTAGAAAACTTGCTTTTTGCAAGATTTCAACAACCCAAAGTGATGCGTTTACCTCTACGTTCGCTACCCTCAAATTTACTTGCATAGCTTGTCATTTTGTTTTTAATTTTGTTCTCGTGCGTGACTATACATTTATAAATATTTCTATCTTCTGGTAATTTAAAAATATATCAAAATGTTCAATTTGTTCAGTGAAAGTGTAGAATTATTATTGTTGAAAAACAAAGACCTTTGTAAAAAATTTAGAGCTGAAAATTTTAAATTAACGAAAGTCTACAATTTTTATACTGAGCAGGATACATTCAGACAGTATTTATTTCCTTAAGTGATAAATTGTTTATTGTATCATTTATTATATACCTACATATTGCAATTAGTAATGCAATATAGTGATTGTTTAATTGTTTTGTCAAAAACATAATTATGTACTTTCCTACACTAATTTCCTATTTTTTTTTTATAATTTGTCAGAAATAAATAAATACTTGCAATACAGTATGTTTGCTATAATAAGCTGTCTTAATTATTATTTCGAAATAATGATGTAATACAAATTTTTACTTAATCGATACAAGCAATATAGATGATCAACAAATATGGCAGGATACGATGCAGAGCTAATTTGCGCTGTAAGATAATATTCAAAACAATTTCCGTAATAAATAACATGCAATCAATTTTATACTTTTAAGAATTAAATTATTATACTTAACTTTGAATAGCATGATTGCCCACATTAAATTTGTCTCCAAAAGAATGCTAATATTGCACAAAATTATTGCTCAGTTTCATTGTATAGTAATGGTTAGGATACAAACAATGATTATTTATACCAAAAATATTATTTCAATATTTATTTCGTCATCAGTCATCGTTGTGCGTGTAATATAATTGAAAGGAATATATGTGGTAAAATAACAAAACAACTATATATTTTGCTGACAGTGCTTGTTTGTCTATTGCTTAGTCTGACCGTCATCTTGACGGGGATCATCGTTGTTGTCGAGTGTCCAGTAGTACTGCGATTGCGTAGATAGATATAGGCGGATCCGCATTGGCTGTCACGTTTACGAAAACTGTCCCATGTAGAAAACACTCTAAATACGTAGTATTTATAAGACATATGTGTATAATAGGTAGATACTCAAATAGTATGAAATTAAAAACAGCGGTCAAATGTCTTGTTCAATTCCTTCAGAGGATAAAGTGAATTTGTGGATTAGTGATTTAAGAGAAACATTTTCTCAGACGGTCATAAAAAGTGTGTTGGTGGTAATGTTACAGATAATTCATTATTTAGACAAGTTTTGCAAACGTGTATTAGTGGGCAGTATAGCAATATGCAGATGCCACCGGAAACGACACTAAGAAAAAATATTTGTCACAGGGATGTGACCGGACTAAACAAAAAATTTGTTCTGAACTAAATACAAATACGTCTGGATTAGCGTGGATGAAACCACTAATGCTTTGTGAATGGAAGGTGGCAAATGTTTTAGTGGGTGCATTAGTAATATACTGTAACGAATTCGGGTCCTGGCAATAAGAAGGTATAGAACAAGTTCCAGCTAATAAGTTTTTATTTTCTAATATGTGATATACCACCCATATTTAAAAAATGGTAACAGAGTATTGTACAAATCGATCAAAACAGTAAAATATTAAGGATCTACACACCACATTCACTAAATAATTTAGACAAACTAATTACAAAATACAAAGGTAGGAATATTTTACGCATTTGAAACCTATTTAACAAACAATTAACGGCACTTACCTAAAACCAGGTACACTAACTGAATTTATTAAACAAAATCTCTTAGATTCCACCACGAGGCTTCTAGAACAGGACACGATTTCACAATATGAAATTAACGCTTGTAAACTTCCCAAATCCTCCCCCATAACTGCCGTAGTTATCAGAAAAAAAACAATGTGTTCAAATTAATCGCTCTTCTGATGCACCCAGCGACATCTGCATTTCTCGGTAGATAATCTTTCAGGCTGATATGCGTAGCGATTAAGAGATGTCACTAGGTGAATATTGGGACTAATATTGAAGTTCCGGTACAATAATTTTAATTTTGTGATCGCGTATGTACATGTGTGTGTTACCAAAGTGTACAGAATAAATAAATTCTGTAAACTTTGGTGTTACGTTCATCAATACTTCCAGCTCTCTTTGTGTTAATTATGGATGTTACTGAACTCGCCAAAATAACCACAAGATAAGATATTTTGTCATAATTGTCAAATATGCATGAACGAACACATCTACGCGGTGACACTTCATCTAGTGTTAGCCCTGGAATTGACGTCATATATATCGCTACGTCCCAATTTTTAGTAATTACGGAAAAAAAATTCGAATCGCTTATAAACAAATAATTTAATGGAGTGTATACAGATTTTAACAAAATTAAAGTGTGAACAGAATTTACAGATTAAACTGGGAATTTAACAAAATTTACATTTACGTTGTTTTACAAAAAACAAACCGAAAATGAAACAAAACTATTTTGTTTCCATGTAAAACGCCAAAGTAAGAAATATTTTCTAAAAACCACAGCCTATAAATCTCTTAATTTTCCTAGTGTGCTTTGTCTATTAAAAAAATAAAAAACTGTTTATTAAATTTATTTGATATTAAAGTTTAATATAAAATGACAATGATTTTGTCTAACGAAGGCAAAGTTCTCTTATGAACTTTAATAGTTTGCCCTAAAGAAACCACTGTATGTATAGTGGCGTCAAACGCTATTTCAGATGAAGGCAGTGGTAAGACATGTGATCAAGAGCGAGAAAACACATAATCTCTCTCACTTTAACCGACAGGACCCCCAAACTATGATTTATACAAAGATAATTATAGGTTACACCACCATACAGGGCCCTACAATGTTAATATTAGTTTGGTTGGAATACACACCAATTTATAAAGTTACTTATGGGGACATTTTCAAAAACATATTTTTTAGAGGTAGGGAGGCATGATAGAGTCGATTAAAATAGGTTAGCCGTGTGTGGCCGTGTGTATGGCCACACAATTCACGAGGGCCACACGTATCATGTTATATTCTGGTGTCCACACAATGATAAGGACGCCTACGCGCACGCACGCACGCACGTACTCACGCCCCCCCACACACGCAAGCACATGCACACGTACACGCTCGCACGTACAAACGCACATACGCCCGCACGCACACACGCACACACGCATATAAATATAAAATATCTGACACAAAGAAACTGGAAACCTGTAAACTTTAATAGACGGGTTAATAGTGGTAGAAAAAAATAGTGGTAACATTCTAAGGCTATGTGAGTGTTCCAAATTCGAGGTTCACCATTGATATTTAGGTCATCTAAAGAGATAAAGGGCTGGTTTAAATTTGGCACTTTTGCGTATTTTTCTAAAGAATAAGAATCCATCAAAACACTTATCTATTGTGTTACTCAAATTGAACTTCAGTTCGGTCGAGTACAGTTTCGAGTGTAATTGAACATACAACATAACAATCTTGAATTAAAAAAAAAAAAATCTAAATAAAAACTTATAAATTTATTTCTTAATGCGACCTCCACATACGAATGTTTCTATCACGAGGCAAGACAGTGTATGATGCATGCTGGCAATGAATACGAAAAAACAACTCCGAGAGTATAATTGTTCTGGAAAAGGTAGTAGTATCTCTTTGTATTCTTTAGTAACGATTGCTATGGTATATGTACGTATTGAACTATACAACGTTAAGGTTGATGTTTTGTTTCTTGACATCGGAATACGTCCTCAGCCTGAAAACGACTTTATTACGCGACGCGGTATATTAGAAGTCCTGTTACAGGTCTCTCTGTGGCTTAACAATTCTGAACAATAATATGGCAAAAAAATCTTAACACAAAATTTGAAGAGGTAGATGGGTCATTTTGGATCATTGTGACGAATTTGACATAATTGTATCTCGTATCTATGCTGAATTTTATACAATATTATATTCATAATACATAGTTTAACTGACAGGCACTTGTAACAATATAGTTTTTATATTGCTCCTAAATGTGCGCCCTAATATCGAGCCGTCCCTGTGCTAGCTATTATCCTGCTCCACAATACAATCCTAAATGTTTAAATTATTACAGTAATTATTAAACATCTTCCTTTTATCAAAACAACGAATTTTACGTATTGAATAAAAGGAAAGTTTTTAAGATTTTTTTTACGTTTCAGAATGATATTAAAACTTCTCCAACAAAAGTTGCCATTTTGGATTGGCAAATGTCTACCTTAAGATCCCCTGTTATTGATATATCATATCTAGTTTACTCTACTGGCTCCGGAGTTGAATTGGAAAAATTTGATGAGTTACTGGAATTCTATTACGATTCCTTTTCAAATTTCCTTAAAGAATTGGGTAGTAATGCGGAAGAAATTTTTCCATATTCATCATTAAAAGAGCACTGGAGAAAATATGCTTTGTTTGGATTACTTATGGCGATTTTAGGTTTACCTATGATATTATGTGATAAAGAAGAAGTCGTCTCATTTGAAGACTTACAGGAAGATCAAAATTTTAGTGATATAATAAACTTTGAAATTAAAGAAAAGGATCTATATTATCGAAGGATAAAAGATGTAGTTAGGCATTACTTTGATTATATATTATAAATGATATTATATCATAAGATAGACTGTTTAATATTTGTTAAGCTGTTATATAAAGAGTTTTAGAATACGAGTAACCTGCAAAGGATTCCTTGTGTTAAAATAATAATAAAACTTCTAATAAATATGGTCCGTAAAATGCTTTCGTGAATAATTATAATCATTCGAAGAGACTTTACAAACTGTGGATTTTCTAACGCAATTTTTGAGCTGTATAATTTATGATTTCCAATTTTAGAACATAGTAATTTCTAATAAAAATCAATATATTGTACGATTTTTCTTAAAATAGGTTAGGTTAAAACGGCTAGACTTAGATTGCTTGATAATTTTAATGTTCATAAATTTCATATCTGCCAATAAAATTGAAACATAACAGCGACAGAGTGTGACCACTCACTGTGGTCACGCAAACACTAGAACCTCATTTAACTTTGTTATTATATAGGATACTAAAAAAAGTGTAAGAACAAGAGTTATAGATGTATTTATTAATAATCATGTCACAAAAACAATTGAAATCACATTTCGGAGATATGAACCAAACTTATGTTTTTTAAATGGAACACCCTATATATTTTTACATCATCTGAATGTTCTCAAGAAAACCTTTAAATGATGTATAACACATAGTATTTATCTTAAAAACTTTTTACGAGATATTAATTTTTATATTTCGTTGTCATAGGAGGCCATTGAACATTAGGTTCGTAAAAAAATTAGTATAGTAATTTTATTTTAAGTTTAAATAAAACGAAAGTATTACTAAAAACTTTCAAACACTTGAGGAATAACACATTTTTAATCTCTTTTTAATGACTAGTATTAGAATAATAGATTGTCCCCAAAATAACTTATTCGATTCTATAGATAAAAAAATTAAAAGACCATATCTTTCAACATAAAATATTAATTACTAGTTATAATAATAATCATTAAAATTTTAAATAAAGCATTTTGAGTTTTCTGAGATTTTTAGTTTTTTGTTTTCTTAATCGCCTCTCATCGAAATAACTCCCAGAAAATCCTAGGATTTTGTGTTGAGTAAAGTGAGGTGTGGCCCTACAGTTTATTGTGGAGTCCGAACCACATCTAGGTCATCGACAGTTCACTCTCATCTTAATCCGAAATTACAAATAAAATTTGTTGGTCCGGGATGAATTCGACCCATCGATATTCCGTACCGAGTAAATAGCTTTAAGCGCTTTGCCCACTCGGCTACCATGCCCATTTTGTATAGTTTACTTTAATCTATCGAACAGGGCATTGATGAAACGAAGAGAAAAATAACAGATGAGGTTGTTTCATCATATCAATGAAAACAGTATGAGTAGAAAACAACTTAAAAAAATTTGGAAAAACTATATCGACTTTGTATAGAAAAGTGGCGAGAAAGTCATTTGGAACCATTTTTACAATTTCAGCATTTTTCTTTCTCTTTGTTTCACTTTAAATATTATACCGACATTGTTCAGTAATATAATTACTTCCTCACCCCTCAAAGTGAGGAAGGTATGTATTCGTGAAAAAAATTTTGAAAATTTTTATTGCATTTCTGGACGAATCTCGATGAATTATGACAATACACAAAATTTCAGACAAAAAAATTTTTCTATCTGTGTGTCTGTCTGTCTGTGTCGCGATAACAGCTATAGTTTGAGATAAAGCTTTCAAGTTTGGTACACACTTTCTAGAGGTCAAGGAGATTGAGCCCATTGATGATCAAAATCGGTTCATAAAATTAGAAATGTCAAAAAAATATATTAGTGACATTTTTGAAACGTCAATTTGAAATATCATTTTTTTTTGACATTTCAAATTTTAAAATATTAGTAACATTCCACCAATGTGACATTTTTGAAACGTCAATTTGAAATGTCAAAAAAATATTAGTGACATTCCACCAATGTGACATTTTTTGAAACGTCAAAAATTACTTTTATTACAAACTCCACCACACATCGAGTTTTACTACGGTGAGGAAATTCTGATCCCCAAATAATTGGCAGCGATTTTTTTAAATAAAATGTCAGTCTCCTTAATTAACATATAATGAAGGGTGTTCTTATTTCTGAATAATGTCCACTGAGAGTTTTCAAACATAAAGAAACTTCGCATTTCACATTGATTTGAGACAAAATGAAAAATGTAAAAATTAATATCTCGTAAAGGTTTTAAGATAAATATTATGTGTTACATATCATTAAAAATCTCTCTTAGAGGTCTCTTAGAGGTCTCTCAGATGATGTAAAAATATGTAGGGTGTTCCATTCAAAAAAAAAAAAACAGAAGTTTAGTTCATATCTCCAGAATGCCATATTCATTTGGTTTTCTAGCATGATTTTTGGAAAATACTTGTAATTTTCTACTTCTATTTTCGAACTTTTTTGCGAGGTAACTCCAGAAATAACGAAGTTAAATGGGGTTCTAATGTTCACGTGATCGTTTCTTAATAGAACATTTTTTGTCTCTTAAAAAATAAAATGAGAAATTAATCATTTAAAAAAGCAGTAATCAACAAAGAAGGTTGACAATTTCATCATAATTCACTAGATAATAATTGAGAAGCAAACATTCTAATCGAGTTTTGTCCATTTTTTTAACATTTTCGGCATGTTTGTCTTTGAAGGTTCTGTTGTCATTTTAATAGGTTAGTTTAGTATTGAACAGTTTGAGGTTTAGTGAATAATAACAGAAGTAGTGTTTGTTAAGACAAAATTCTTAATAAAACAGAAGTGTTATACAGGAATGACAGTACAGCAACAAAGCTTCGAGTTTACTAAAGCCAAAGAAGAAACTGAGACACATACATTTACCTTCATTATCTATCAATCGTGCCGTTAAAAAGAAAAAAATGGATAATTTGTCAAAATTTTTGGTTAGCTCATCAGGTAATGAATGGGGTTGTAGATTCAGAGTTAACATGGTTGGAACCAATTTTGAAAGATCAATGTACTGACAATAACGGAGATCACAACAATAATTATGACGAATATCAAGATGGCGAGAGGTGTTGATGCCTTATAGAAGACCACGTTATCTATGATTTTCTAAAACCAATATTTTTATGATCTTTGGCAAATTGCTATTGTACTCGTAGTTTACTTTCATATTTAAATCATTTAGAGATAAATAAACTGAGTTTTGTCCAGAAGAGACAAACAAAATGCTGTTTGTCCATCAGTTTTCTTTATTTTTTTAGGTAAACTGTTAATGTTTGTTGTAATATATGTGTTGAAACAGTATATTTTTTGTCATTTTTTGTTGTCTTGTTTAGTTACATATTATATTTTATAAACAAGTCGCACATTTCCATATTTACTATTAAAAATGGACATAAAGTGATAAGAAAGTCTACTCCTCAATTATTTTGATACTAGAAAAGTGTAATGAAATAGTAAAGTATAGAAGATTAAAAACGGAACAATAAAATTTAAATTAAGCTGAATTCTTAAGCGATAAATAATTAAAATCTCACCAGTGGTTCTTATTAAAAACAGTGACTTATATAATGTTTGCTGAAGATTAGTAATTATGTACCAGGAAAATCAGCCTAAAAGAGATCAACAAAAGTTTTAAAGAACATCTCAAAAAAAGGGAAATCGGCAATGCAGTCGTAGAAATTATAAATAGTGGAAAAGTGAATAAAAACTTGATCTTTATTAATACTAATACACATGTGGAATCTAATAATAATAATTAAGTAATTTTAGTTGATACTGCTACAAACACTCTCATTAATAATAATAATACGAGTACTAATTCTAAATTTGATTATATTTCTAAAAAATCTAGAACATTATGTTCAGTATTATTAGCTGATACTTCTGTTAGCACTTTTTATATCGTGCGGAATAATAATGATGTTACTAATTCTATGAATTATATCAATAAACATAAAAATAGTTTTAACAACTATTATTGCTCTATGGGTGCATAACTAACGGTAAATATTATTACACCTCAAATCCCTGTTGACTACCTTGAGAATGTTAATATCACAGGAAACTTTCAATTAAGTCCTGTGAGTATCAGTAACCATTGTAGAAATAAAGAACAAAGCTTCTGGTATCAACAATATGTCTATAAAAATATTTGAATCTTTGGCAGGGTGCGCTTTAGCAGGCTATAAATGAATCATTTACAACTGGTATATTTCCATTTAGCTTAAAAAGTGCAATTGCCATTCCGCTCCATAAAGGTAGAGAACTCGATGATCCATCTAATTTTCGTCTTATATCATTGCTTTCGATATCGTCGAAAACAATCGAAAAATTAGTTAAAGAAAGATTTGAATTAAAATTTTTTAGAATACAATATTTTAAATAAAAAACCAGTTTAAATTTCAAAATCCAAAAAAATACTGGTGATACCATTTTTGCGTTTTTACAAGAAACGTATTATTTAAATGACGGTGAAGCAATTGGTGCGGTATTTTGTGAATTTTCAAAAGCCTTCGATTGCGTGAATCACAAAATACTACTCCAGAAACTTAAAAATAACTCATGATAAATCAAATAGAAAAATTCTCATAAAATTCCTTTATTAATGTGACCGGTTTCGTGAACAAATTAATTACTTCACATCATCAGACACAGGAATTTTTATTAATTAATTTGTTCACGAAACCGGTCACATTAATAAAGGAATTTTATGAGAATTTTTCTATTTGATTTATCATGAATAATTACTCATATGGGATCAACCTACCTACGTTTAAAAATAACTGTCGGTAGCTGAGTTGGCAATTTTTGAATTTTTTATGTGCACAGTATTTCTGCAATAAACTGTAAATATATTGTTTTTTTATGTTTTATTTTGGGATTTGTTGTGTTAATACACTTACTTCGTTATGTGTGAATGGGCACTGAGCTAAACTAAACGTTAGCTAGCCTGTTTATTTGCAAAATAAACGTCGTTATTACTATTGTTATTTATTCTCTATCAGACGAAATAAAAGAAAAAATAACTAAATTATTCATCGGTGTCACCATTTTCAGCGTCTTGTATTGGTGGTTGAATTATAGCTACTGTCAATACGTTTTACCAGGATTTTTGCGCCATACATTTGAACCAATCCAATACAACCCATCAGACTGTTTCTGCACGTGCAAATTTTGCTTCTACAGTCTGTAAGTAAATTTTGATAAATACCAGATTAACAGCTTTTAATATAATAAATTTTATCTTTCTGGCATCAACACGTTTAGACATTTAATTGGTGGGAAAAAGCAGAAAACCACTTAAAATAAGGAAAATTTTGTTATCGTTTATTTTCCATCAGTAATTTTCAACACTTGCTAACAGAGGATGAGGTTCTATATAAAGAATGGTATCACACTTTCACCTGGTATCAGGCTATCAAACTGTGAAGTCTTCTATAGGGGATAATGTTGCACTTGTAGCAGACGCTGCAGGTAGTCCTCTTAAAACGCTAATAGAGGAGATATCAGCATTTGTTGATTGCAACATTATCACAAAATTTTGAATGCTTTGGGGTAATGTGACAAAACTGCAGCTCTGATGCCTTCTAAGTATTCAGAACAATCCAAATAAGTTTTCCAGCACCTCTTTTTACCATTACTTGAAAACTGACTGATGATGTCACACACAGTCAGAGCATGGAAAGCAGGTAAATTTAGTGTGTGTTTCATCTAACTGAATGCCACGAACGGGTATATAGCGGGTCGTATCTCCCCTGCCGATTCTCATTTGAATTTCGGGAGTTAGATATTATTTAAAATGAACTAGAAGAACATACACGTTAGTATCATTACAGTCAATTATGCATCTGAAGGATTTTTTTGCGGAGAATACATGTAACAAGATTCTGGTGTCAGTCTCTTTGTGATCACTCCTTAATAAATCTTAATTAATTATTTCAAAATTGGTTCCGTACTCTAAAATATTTGCAAAACCACCACTAGTTAAAAATTGTGTTTCTTGTATTTTGTAATGCATGGTCGATTACTCAAACAAGAAATTTGTCAATTGTTTCTTGTTAAAAACAGAACGAAAGAATATTTTTCTAAATGTTGTACTAGTGACATTCTGTCAATAATATTACATGTTACTCAACGATCCTAGTTTGGTACTTTGGCGGCGAAAAAGAGATAAGCAATAACGCTGGTGGGATACCGCTTTACATTGAAAGGCTGGGGTTTAGACCATTACGCATCTGAGCTCAAATGCCAAGCTAGAATAGTTTATTTGTCTTTTTAAATTAAATTATTCTTATAGAACTTAACGATAACAATATCTTTGTCCATACAAAGCTAATACGCAGAAAGCAAGAAGGATATATGGAGGTAAATGAGATGCGAGATGCTTACGTAGAATATGGATACGAACTAGCAGACGACGGGCAGGCGGTCGAAAATTCATTTCTTTTACATTTAATTTCTTGTTTCATTTTCATGCGAAAAATATAATCAATGGAAAATATATACGCAACGGTTTCAAAGACTAAATTTTTTTGATTTATGACTTTGTTTAAAAGAAAATGCGGTATATAAAAAGGTAAAAAATGTTGTATTTCAATTTTTTCTCTCATAAGACCCAATATATCTTAGATTTCCGAGAATTTAAAAAATAAATATGTATATGTTATTTGTACAAAACTTCGTATGTACTTTGTATAAAAAATGCTTATATTCTCTTCTACATGATGGTGTGATAATCTCAATTCTTGATCATACTGCCGTTTTGCACGTCTTAATTTTGTACTACTTTTGGATTTAAATTTGTTATAATATGCGACACCAATTCTCCCACAGAAGTTGATTTTAAGATTTTCAGCCGTCCGGGTTCTCAACTATATATAGTAGAGTATAGTAGAGGCAACTGCTATAATTGTATTGAAATAACTTTGAATGGCAGTTATTTCGTACTGTACATGAGGGAGATAAATAACAATTCATTTATGTGAATTATGTGAGTAAGAAATTATAATGGAAGCAAACAATGTTACAACACCAGAACTATTGTCTTGGGTAGAAAAATCTCTAGATAATGCGAAATCAAGAACTATGAAATTAGTTTAGATGGTAAATCAGATAAAGGTGATGGGTATGCTGATAAAATTGTTTTTGTAAGTGTTAGTGGAACTTTTAACGAAAATAAGAAAGAAATACTGCATTGGGTTATAAAACATGCCAAAAGGAACACTTACTTGAGAAAAATAATGCCAATGAGGGCAGCTCTTGATAACGAGATATACATTTATAATAAAGTACCTCCTACTGTAGCATACAGTTTACAGTTTTATGCACTTTTATCTATAAAAGACACACTTTTGATGAACCTTGTATACATATTGACCATATGTTATAAATTTTATTTAAGATTTTTAGTAATATATTATTACCAGTTTAGGATACTATCCTGTATATTTACCAAGAGTGCTTATTTAGTTATATTACAGTTCTATCTATTGTCTCACGAACGCATGGATGGGAATATGAAACCAATAAGTATCTAAATTTTTTCTATTTGTTTGATATGTTGTGATGAAGCTCTTAGTCTGCTTTATAAACACCGTGGTAGTTTATTGGGTTGCATACCTACAATAGTTAAAGTTTAATTTCTTGACAAACACAAAGTGGGAGAAGACCAAATTTACCTTTTGGCTAACCAACAGCAGCAGATTTATTTTTTTGAAGCGGTTTATACACGATATTAATATCTACATACAAATGGTAGACCTTTGTTATATCGTCGTTTATATAGTGTAACAACATCGATCAAGGTAATTAATTTTCTTTAATCTAAAATGTAGTTCAATATTTTGAGGCTCTAAGCCGTATTTTTGATTTCCCAATTTATAACAGACTTTATCTTATAGCATATACTAATGGATGCCTTCTCTTTCTTTCCGAAAATGTTAGGAGGTTGAATAATTATTTGAATAGTAAATTTATTTTCCATATTAAATTTATTTTTAGTTTTTATTAGATTCAAATCTTTCATTCAATTTACATTGGATTATTTTGAATTAACCTATTGAGTTCATTATTGATTAATTTATCAATTTACTTAGTCTGAGGTTTGTGCTAATTTGTTTAGTACAAGCCATAATCCATTCAAGGATTAAAATTACATTGTACGAGATATCGCTTGGTTTTGGCTCAACATTGATCAAGCAGTTCGTAGGCGCGGAGTAACCCCTAGCGTTTATTTAGGCATTCCAAATATCACTATTCTCCTGATATTCATCCCACCACCCATGTACGGCGAGAGACAAATGAGTAGGAACTACAGGACCTCACCAGATTTCCGCCGACTATTTGTGCATCGTCAGGTGGTGAGATATAGTGCTTTATGACAGTGTTAAAATTTAATTTTTTATTGCTATTTGATTACCATCATTTCATCTGCTGATTAATTATTTTTTTTATGACTTATTCTTTCTATTTGTGCTTTCGCTTAGAAATCCCCACATAGAGATATGTAATTTTTGAAGAATAAATTATAAATATACATATATTCTACTTTTTCCATCATTTATTTCCTGTTTATTAAAACAATTGAATGGAATAATAAATAGTGTAATTTTTATCATATATTTCTGATTTTCATTTTTATGTATGTGTATGTCCACAGTCCCTTTCAGGTCATTCCACAGTGGTCTGTTTTGTGAACTAAAGAGGGTATTATTTAGAGTACTGTATGCTGTAAAGTACTGTAGAATTGGTTTGACATACAAAAACAAGAACCTACGAAATCCCTGCTCTCCCACGAGATCAGCTAGTCGTACGCACCCTCTATTTGTGTTTTAGTTTAAGTACTTATATTTGGGGTAAAGCGAAGTAGAGAGGTAACACTACGTTTAAGAAATTTCAATTAGAATAAAACGTACTGGATGTTTTTGAACCAGTGCCAAAATGTTACAAAACCCTTATTTTTGATGATATGGAAGTTCTGGTACAGGATAACTTGAAAAAACGTGGGTATGAATTGCACGACAAAAAAAAACCAATTTAATACATGCCATCTTAAGATTGTCTTAAATGAATATGGAAAATTACATGCCTTATCTTTTTGCCCTAAGACATCAGAGATATGAGGAATTTTGTAATCTTATAAAGTTTGGAATTGACGTTATTAAAATGTTTTTTGAATTGGAAAGTGCTAATGAAGTTGTTCAAAAAGCCATGGATGAAGTGCTAAATATGTTAGAAGAAAATAATGAATTTAGTTTAATGGAGAATTTTAAAACATTAATGGAAAAAGGTGGGATTGATATATTTTCGGATTTACTGGCACAACAAAAACCTCAATCTGTCATTCTACACGCAGACTGTTGGAATAACAATTTTATGTTGAAATATGAAGTAAAACTTGTTATGTATGTTGTACTTACTTACGATATCATTTTTTTCTTAGTGCGAAAATATTGTCAAACCCATACATAGCCGTCTTTGCTACTAAAAAACACAAAGAGATAGCGTCATCCTTTCGGCACAGAATAATTATTGCGCTCTCATCGTTGTTTTATTTGTTTGCCCCCAGCATGTGTTATACACTTTTTTCACGGTTGGAACTTTTATCTTTGAGAGCAAGTTGTATTAGTTTTTGCCGGTTTTTTTAATTCAATATGGCTGTGTTAGGTATATCACTGTATTCAACTATATCTCGGTTTCTGTTATGCGCTACTAACTTGTAACCTGAGCTGTTACACATATATCGATAAGGTTTTAAAGATATAAATATGACAGTGGTTTATTCATCGGGAAATAAACTACAACAACTTTTAGACAATCCAAAAGACAACAATTTAAACAAACGAGAAGACGGGAATTTGCGAAATTAGCTCTAAGGACTGTGATCAAAAGTATGTTGGACAAACTAGATGATCAATTTATACTAGATTCAAAGAACCTAATATGGTTCATTTCCAATATGCCAGAATAGATGTTTACTGTTGCCCAACATGTGTTTGAGAACAACCATAAAACAGTTGGTAGCAGTTAAAGATTAATTAGGAATGTAACAAATACTAGACAGCTGGATGCTTTGAAAACTTGTAAAAATAGTATAAATAGTAACAGAAGGCCAATTCCATATAGTCCGGTCTATAGGTTAGTGAGTCAAAATAGTTTAGGTATAAATAGGATACATTGTTAGCATAAGGTATTAATCATCTCCAGATGATACCAACTTGATTGGTGACACGCGCGTCGAGTGTTTGGGTGTTTTGGTGGAAAACCACATCAGTGTCATGTTACAACATAGCTTTTATATTCCAGCCCTACAATTTTTTATTCCTAAATATATAAATTAGTGTAACAGTAATTAAAAATCTTCCTTTTATCAGAAACAACGATTTCTATGTATTGAATAAACGAAAAGTTTTTAAGTTTTTTTTATTTCACAATGATGTTAAAACTTCCCCAACAAATGTTGTCATTTTGGATTGGCAAATATGTAACTTAAGAGCCCCTGTTTTTGATATATCACATCTAATGTACTCCACTAGTTCCGGAGTCAAATTAGACAAAATTGATGAGTTACTAAAATTCTATTACAATTCCTTTTCAAACTTCCTTAATGAATTGGGTAGTTATGCAGAAGAAATTTTTCCATATGCATCACTTAAAGAACACTGGAAAAAATATTTCTTATTTGGATTTTCTTATGGCGATTTTATTTTTACCTATGGTGTTATATTATAAAGATGAAGTCGTCTCGTTTGAAGACTTACAAGAAAATCAAAATTTTAGCAATGTGGTAAAATTTGATATTAAAGAAAAGGATCTATATTATCAGAGGATGAAAGATGCAGTTAGGCATTACTTTGAGTATACATTATAAATAAAATTATATCATAATATATTTGTTAAGATATTAAACAGGGTGTCAGAATAACCTGCAAATTTCTTAACTCTTTGAGTCCCAGTGGTTTGATGTATGACCACAAAACTAAAAAAATTTATACGGCGTCCCAGAGGTTTTACGATGTAACCATAGTGTATAATGTGTTGCCTATATACCCTTCATCGTAAATTCAACTGCATTTTATCAGTGACATATTTATTATAACAACACAAATAATCTCTTTGTTCTATCTGAAGCCAGCAAATGTCAAAAATGCGCATAGACAGGACTAGAGGGTGATACTGCTTTCTTGCTTTTTATTCTTTAATACTCCAAATCATCAGACATACATACAGCCAAAATATTTGTCATATTTATTGAAACAAGTCAGTATAACGGATTATTACCTGATAAAATGTTAAAGAATAATATCAATGCAGTAAGAAAGATATTTTAGTGTCGCCCCTGGTATTTTCCATACGCATTCTTGACATTTGCTGGCACAATTAGAACAAAGAGGTTATTTGTCTTATGATAATAAATATGTCACTGACTTTATTATAAGTCACTTATTCTGTCTGGTCAATGTCACTGAATAGTTGCGGCAGTTCTGTGAATATCTGAGTAGAGTATGTTTTGTTTTCACAAATTATTTAATTATTTTATAATATTCCATCAACAATAAGGCAATTTTGCTTTTTGTTGACTCAAATATTTCACATTGAAAAATGTGGTTCCTTCTTGAAACCACTGGAACTGAAAATAATTTTTATTACAGGTCTAATTAAAAAGTCTGTGTGGTCCCAAGAGGAGTTTAAGAGTTATTGCCAGAGAATTTATACAACTTGCTAGACGAAATTCCTTCAAACAACGAATCTGTGTTGTCAAATGATGCCTTGGAATTTTTGGATGAAGATGAAATTCCCGACCTTCTACTTCTTGAAACATTTGATAATCAACAAGAAAGTGAAGTTAAAGGCCTCTGTTGAAAATGCAGTTTCCGAATCAGACTGGGGTGACGAAGACGCAATTTTTTTACAAAATAAAAGGGAAAATATACTAAGAGAAACTTTTCAGTGGACCAAAATTAATTACTGGAGACAGGAAAATGATTTCACTAGTCTAAGTGGGCACAATATACCTGAATCAGCTAAAACACCTGTTAAAGTCTTCTTACAAATTATTTCAACTAATTACTTGAAATAATTGTTTTTCAAACTAATTTATTTGCCACTCAACAAAATCGAGGTAATGCCGACTCCTTTCCTGTGACCTTGAAAGAAATAAAAGTCTTTTTCGCAATAAACCTTCTGAAGGTGGTAAAATCAATGCCTTCATATAGAGATTATTAGTCGCCCTCTGTGGAATTGCGTGATGAATACATTGCCAAAGCGATGCCAAGAAACAGATTTCAGTGGATATTTTCTTATTTACATTTCAACAACAACAAGCATAGCAACCAAAGAAAGGCGAAATTGATTATGACAAACTCTACAAAATTCGCCCTTACTTGACAATGTTAGATAATACTTTCAGGAATAATTAATTGCCTCATAAAAATCAGACCATTGACGATTCTATGGTCAAATTCAAAGGAAGCAATTCTCTACGTCAGTACCTTCCATTAAAACTAATAAAACGTGGGTATAAGATATGGTTGCAGGCAGATGAAAATGGGTATGTTTGTGAATTTCAAATCTATAAAGCAAAAGTGTCTGAGTTGTGTGAAAAAAATCTGGGAAGTGGAGTGGTAAAGGATTTAACTAAGAATTTGGAGGGAAAGTTTCACACTGTATATTTTGATAAATTTTTTAAATCAGTGAACCTGCAGAGAGAGTTGTTGCAAAAAGACATATATGCATGTGGAACAGCCAGGAAAGGAGAAAAATATACCGAAACAGTTTGAAGATAAAACTATAAAACAAAACTTGGATACTATGACTGGATGATACATTTCTGGTCCAGTGGATGGACAAAAAGCATGTTCTTTTTTATCAGTAACTTTCACAATCCCCAACAACAAACAAGTGTTACAAGAAGACAAAAAGATGACAGCCTCCAGGATAAACCGTGTTCTTCAGTAGTGATTGACTACAACAAAAACATGGGGTTTGTGGACAAGACAGACATGTTCAAAAAGCTTTATGAAGTGGAAAGAAAATTGAAAAAAATGGTATCACAGACTGATATTGTTGACTCTATCTTGTTGACATATTGCTAACGGATGCTTTTATTATAATTCATAAACGTGCGGCATCAAATACTATTACTCTAAAAATTTTCAGAATTGCGGTAGTCTCAGGACTAATAGGATACGAAAGGAATTCAAAAGGTCCAAAACGCAGAAGTGAACCTTAAAATCCCTTCAAAAAGTATGTTCCTTTGGAGAAGAGATGTGACCAGGCAGCGTATTTACTCACAAGGAGTGGTTCTCTTCGTTGCGCCAAATGCAGCACCTGTGACATTCCTCATAGAACAAAATAGAAGTGCAGCTCTTGTGATGTGGGGCTTTGTTTAAACGATAAAAGAACTGTTTTTACGATTACCATAAACAAATTGTAATAATTATTATAATAACAGTTAATCATTTTAAGTAAGATACAAATTCTTATATTAATTAATGAATTGTCCAAAGTCCCAGAGGTTTCGTGTAATAACCATACTTTTTCTCTTTTGTTTTGTAGAAAAGAAAATGCAATGTAGTGTTACTGTCATATTTACTTTATTTTTGAGTAAATGTTTCAGTATAATTTCATTATTGGAGTTTTTACTAAATATGGGACTCATTGGGTTAACAGTGGATTCCTTTTGTTAAAATAATACTGAAATTCCTATTACACATGGTCTGTAAAATACTCTTAATGAATTACAACCATATTCAAAAAATAACTTTATAAACGTAACTTTTGACCGGTTTTATCTATGATCTTCTGTTGGGGATATCTCCGCCTTCCTCCTTGGACTGTATCTTTAAATTAGTTCTTGTTGTATTTCAAAAACTATCCAATTATTCTCCAAAATTATTATCAAAATATTTATTATTCTGACATTTTACATAATTCTATTCAACTATATTGATTATTTTTTATATAAACAAAAACAATATATTCATTTCCGTTGCTTAGTAAACATTCTCCCACCTTGAAAGGAAGTCTTTCAAGAAATTTAAAATAATTTATACAAAAAAATAAATAAACAAATAAATAAATTTCAAGAATTATTTCTAACAGTAGGAAACCGACAAATTTTCGATATCGCACGTTTAAGTTCTCCACATTTGGTTTTAATAGAAGCAACACGACATCTTTTGTCGGGTCCTGGATGTAGCGCACTAATTCTTCCAAGTTTCCATTGTAATGGAGGAATATTATCTTCCCGTATTAAAACCATCTCTCCTATTTCCAGCGTATCTTGTTCGTTTTGCCATTTTCTCCTATGTTGAAGTTCAGTTACATATTCTTTTGACCAGCGATTCCAAAAATGCTGGGCTAACATTTGAATATGCTGGAATTTTGACAAACGGTTTGTCGAGATGTCTCTTAGGTCAGGATCCGGAATTGACGTTAGTCTTTTCCCAATAAGGAAATGGGCAGGAGTTAGAACGTCTAAATCATCAGGACTCGAAGAAAGTGGAACCAATGGACGCGAATTTAAAATAGCTTCCACTTGAACGAGTAGAGTATAAAATTGTTCAAAAAGTAAAAGATACGTTTCCCATTACTCGCTTTAAATGGTGTTTACATGATTTTACCCCTGCTTCCCAAAGACCACCGAAGTTAGGTGAATGAGGTGGAATAAATTTCCAAGTCACACCTTCATTCTCAAAATATTCCGACAATGACTTAGACTGTTTCTTTAAAAATTCACCCAATTTTTCTAATTCTGTTTTAGCTCCAATAAAATTGGATCCATTGTCCGAATATACTAAATTCGGTTTACCTCTTCTAGAAGCAAATCTTCTAAAAGTTGTTATAAAAGCCTCGGTTGTCAAATCCGAGACCAATTCGAGATGTATCGCTTTGGTAGAGAAACACACAAACAAACATCCATAACATTTTGATATTTTGGCTCCACGGCCTGGTCTGTCTTTAATATAGAAGGGGCCAAAGTAATCAACACTAGTGGTAAAAAATATAGGCATTGGACGAACTCGCATTTCAGGCAAAATACCCATAATCTGACTTATTGCTGTTGGTTTTACTCTAAAACATTTTACACATTGAAATATTACTTTCTTTGCTAAATTACGGCCACCAATTGCCCAATAATTTTCTCTTATGGAACTTAATAACATTTGTGGTCCCGCATGACATAACCGGTTTTGTTCAGCTTTAAATAATAGATAAGTTAAATGATGCTTAGATGATAATAGTAGAGGATGTTTCTTTGCATAATCCAATTCAGACAATTGGAGTCTACCTCCCACCCTAAGCAAACCAACCTCATCAATAAATGGGCTTAAGCTACTAATACTTCTCGATTTGATTGGCCTTTTCTTTTTCAAATTATATATTTCCTCAGAAAATATTTCCATCTGAGCCAATTTTATCAAACATTGCAAGGCATTACTTAATTCTAAAGCTGAAAAGAACCATTTATCGGCTCTAGAGAATGTTTACAATTATATGCGAACCTAAGGCAATAGCCTACCGTCCGTTTTAGACGATTCAGCAGAGAAAAACGACTAAAAGGAAATGAGTCATTAAGTTGAACAACCTGACAAGTTTGGGTTTGTTTTTTCATTTCTGGGAGGTTTTCAACAATTTGAAAAACTGGCTTTGGCCATAAATTTTCATTAAGTGAGAGCCATTTCGGACCCTCCCACCATTTTTTTACAATCAGTTAATTTATCTGGGGTTACGCCACGTGATAATAAATCAGCAGGATTATCCTCTGATCTTATATGATGCCAGTTGTCTGATTTACTCAAACTTTGAATTTGTGATATTCTATTTCCAACAAAAGTCTGTAATAAATGTGGAGAAGTGGCATTCCAACTAAGTACCACTGTAGAATCACACCATAACCTTGTTTTAATGAACTGAAGATTAGTACTCTGTTTCAGTTTAGACACCACTTTAACCAGAATTAAAGCTCCACATAGTTCAAGTTGTGGAATTGTCAATGATTTCAGTGGGGAAACCTTCACTTTAGAACAGACCAATGACACTTGAATACTGCCACTTACATCAATACTCCTTATATATACACAGCCACCATAACTGTCAACACATGCATCACAAAATCCATGAATCTCAATTTCAACCGGTTTACAGCAAACAACATGTCTTGGTATTTGCAGATCATTAAGATAACAGAATAGTTCTCTCAATTTGCCCCATTGTATTTGAATACTAGTAGGAAGACTTTCGTCCCAGTTTAATTTCAAAAGCCATAGTTTTTGAAGTAACACTTTTGCTAATATTATACATGGACCCAATAAACCAAGGGGATCAAAAATTCTCGATATCTCCGATAACATAGTTCTTTTTGTTATTGTGTTAGAACTGGTAGAAAAATCAATACTGTACATTAAAACATCCATTTTAAAACTCCAATATATTCCCAGAGTTTTATTTTGATCTTTTTCACCGAACTCTACGTTATCTGAATTTACAGAACATGGAGACATTTGTTGAAGAACTGCTGAATTATTAGACACCCATTTTCTCAATTCTAAACAACCTGTTCTGAGAATTAATGACACCTCATTACATATTTGAATTGCATCTGCACTGTTATCTGCACCAGACAACATATCATCCACATAAAAATGATGAAGAATGACATGTGCAGCTCTTGGATACTTTTCCATATTTTCTAATCCTAGCTGCTTCAGACACCTTATTGCTAAAAATGGTGCTGATTTTGTCCCATAGGTCACGGTATTGAATTTATATTCACCTACTTCTTGTTCAGGGCTAGACCTCCAAAATATCTTTTGTAACGACCTTTGATTTTCATCTACTAATATCATTCTATACATTTTGGCAATATCTGCACAAACAACCACATTATACTCACGAAATCGTAATAAAATTGACAATAAATCATCTTGAATAGTTGGTCCTTTAGCCTGGATGTCATTAAATGACACCCCTGTATCAGTAGGAGAAGATCCATTAAAAACTACCCTCAATTTCGTTGTCAAACTGTTTTCATTCAAGACTCCATGGTGGGGAAAGAAATATGAAATTTGTTCATTCGAAGTTGAAGATACTAACGACATGTGACCCAAATTTTTATATTCTTCGAGAAATTCCGTATACATTTGTTTCAATTTAGAATTTTTGGCCAACCTTTTCTCTAACATAAAGAATCTCTTTAATGCATATTGCCGCGAATCGCCCAATCTCGAGGGTGACTCTAATAATGGAATTTGAACCACAAAT
Organism: Rhamnusium bicolor; assembly: GCA_029963845.1. Taxonomy (NCBI): domain Eukaryota; kingdom Metazoa; phylum Arthropoda; class Insecta; order Coleoptera; family Cerambycidae; genus Rhamnusium; species Rhamnusium bicolor. The sequence continues at coordinate 240,376 of JANEYF010001757.1, forward strand.
CTTCCATTCTTACATCTTTTGGTTGTATCTACAAACACTTGCTCACATTTTTTATCCTCATTGGACAAATTTGAAATAAAATTTGGTGGATCTTCTATAGCCCAAAATTTCGCCATTTGTTCTTGAATATCCAAATTCATTGTCAAATTGCAACGAAGAATTTTACCACCACCAACTGGAAAAACTGAACCTGAAACTATCCATCCTAAACGCGTCTTTTGAAGAACTGGCTGATTGTTACCTAAACTAATTTTCCCAATGCAAAGAAGATTATAGAAAACATCTGCCCCTAATAATATGTCTATTTTACCTTGTTTAGAAAATCTAGGATCAGCTAATTGTATATGAGTAGGAATTTTTAAATGAGACACGTTCACGTTCTGACTTGGCATAGACTCGCTTATTTGTGAAACCACTAGACAAGAAATAACTTTTTCAAAATTATTTTGTAGAGACTGAATATTAATAAGACATTTAGATTTTATATTTGATACCACTTGATTGATCCCAATGATTGCAATCTCAATATTTTCAAGACTTACATTTAATCTTTTACACAAACTTTCTGATATCATGTTAGACTGTGAACCAGTATCAAGTAATGCCCGATACGTATGTGAATAACCATTTGAATCGATCACCTTAATTAAAGCTGTCGAGAGTAACACTTCATCCTGAACATTTTCACAAAATGCAGAGTGAATCAAAGACAAGTCTGTTGAACATCCTGCATCGGCATTGGGGGTATTATGTGTTACCATTTCAGTAATACTAATGTTTTCATTTTCTTTCAAAGGCCCAATACCTTGATTAGTATTAGAAGTTGAAACTTGTTTTTCAAAATGTAGTAAAGTATTATGTTTAGAGCCACATTTTTTACACCCGTTTAATTCACATTCTCTACTTATATGCTTTGCTCTTTTTAAGCAATTCAAACATAATTTGAGACGTTTAGCCTGTTCAAATCGAGAATGAATGTTGAGTTTTAAAAACTTTTCGCATTGCCCAATATAATGTTTGTTATTGCAATATGAGCATACCCTAGTATTAACGAAAAATGATTTATTAAATTTTGACTTCAGTTGACTTGCTTTATTATCATCTCTGCTGTTTTCTAAACATTCTAATATTTCTGCCCTTGATTTTAAAAATGTTTCAAATTCATTTAAACACGGTAACCTATCTCTAGGTTTTTCCTCCTCCCATTCACGCTGAGTTTTAAAATCTAATTTTCCACTAATTAAAAATATAATAATTATATCCCACGACTTAATGAGCTGTCCAAGATTCTCAAGAGACCTCAAATGTTTTGTCATAGAGTCTAACAGTTTTCTCAATTCTACCGCTGACTCCTTTACCAATGACGGCAATCCAAATAATGCTTTTAAATGATTATTAACTAATAATGATGTATTGTTAAACCTATCACATAAAAGATCCCATGAAATTTTATAATTCGCTGCAGAAAATTCCAAAGAATGGATTATCTGTCTTGCGTCCCCCTCCAAAGCACTTCGCAGAAAATGAAACTTCTCAATGTCTCCAATAGAGTCATTTTTGTGTATCATAGATTCAAAGGTATCTCGGAACTCGAGCCAATTATTAAATTCACCATAAAATTTAGGAATCGGAATTGGAGGCAACTGAGGCTTTGACTTCAGAGCCAAAACAGAACCAGAAATAACACCAGAATGATGAGACATTAAGTTATGTGACATATTGTCATGATCGAGGTTTTCCTCATGATCAGACAATATCTTTTTGCAAATAGCTTCGACTTTATAATAAGAATCCTCAACATCATTATGTATTTTTAATTGATTCTCAAACTCAGTGTCATCAACTGACATTTCAATTGCATTTTGACATTCATTAAATTCTGTGAGAAAACTGCTTATTTTATTTAGTCGCGATTCTACTTCAATTAATGTGACTTGATCCAAGGCTTGACCATCAACTTTAAGATTTGTCACTCCATCTACAAACTTTTTAAAAAATGTAAGTTTTGCTTTTATGCATCCACGTTTTTTTATCAAATCTTTTAGGTCTTGATCAGCCATTATTTACAAAATTAATATTAAAATCGTTACTCTACTCACTCAAGTTAGCTAAATAAAATCAATATAGAAAATCTGGTTTTAATCTCACTATCCTTCTTCAACAATATCAGTTTTCCAATTAACTTTATCCTGACCTAGAACCCAATGTTCTTCAAAACAGAGTTACAACCAATTTATAACTCTATCAATCTCCACTCCAAGCTACCAATTCACCGATCCGACTCGTACGGACCAATATGTTGGGGATATCTCCGCCTTCCTCCTTGGACTGTATCTTTAAAGTAGTTCTTGTTGTATTTCAAAAACTATCCAATTATTCTCCAAAATTATTATCAAAATATTTATTATTCTGACATTTTACATAATTCTATTCAACTATATTGATTATTTTTTATATAAACAAAAACAATATATTCATTTTCGTTGCTTAGTAAACATCTTCAATTTCGGAATACAATAATTTCTAATATAAATCAATATATTGCACGACTTTTCTTGAAATAAGATAGATTAAACCAGCCAAAGGCAGGTTATTTGATAATTTTAATGTTCATAACTTTTACATCTGCCAATAAAATTTAAACAGAACATACATATTGTATATCATTTCATAATGAAACGTGTGTCTTAAAAAATAAAGTAGAGGAATGAAAAATTAATCTTTTAAAAAAGCAGTATTCAACAAAGTATGCTGATAATTTAATGATAATTCAATAGACAATAATTATTTTGACATTATAATGAAATAAAAAAGCATAGAAGATTTAAAAAACTTAACAATAGAACTTAAATTAACTTGAATGGGTAAGCGACAACTAATTAAAATGTCACCAGTGGTTCTTATTATAAACAGTGTACCGACTTATTATTATTCCTAATCCTAGAAATAACCACATCTAATTATAATAACTATTCAAAATGACTGTCGTTAGTCTGAATGCAAGATTGTAGTCTTCTAACAAAGTTACACTACATCCTTCTGAGTGTGTAGGGAGAATTTCTTATATCATTGCAGGCATGATCAAATTGTTCTTGGAGCTGAATATTCCCTAAATATTCCTTGTATATTTTTTAGTGCATTACAGAATATAGCTTCAGAATCTTCTGTAAATATTCTCAATACATTTTTTGAGATCATTATAAAATAGAGTTCCATAATTACGTTTCTGCATGCTTGGACGTGATAAATTTCAAAAACCAATCGCAGACAAGCAAATAAAATAATAAAATGCTTGGTGTTCCACGTATTCAAGCAAAGATGCCCAATGTCAATCCTTTTTTAGATCCATTTTACTGAAAGCTTTAAGACGATTTCATAATTTTATTGTTAGGAAAAATTGTCATTTTCGAAGAATAATATTTGAATTTAAAAATAACAAATTTTTGTTTCACATATTTTTCACACTAACGACAACAAAATGAGATTACAACAGTTTTGTTATCATCAAATCGAACCGACAAAAGACACGCCTTGTGCCATGAAATGGGTGATTTCTCACATGGTCTCCCAGCATACGTTGTTGCTTTACTTATCAGCAAAATTATATGTTGTGAACATTTTAATTTATTAAACTGAAGTAGACATAGTTTAAGATTTTTTTGGTATTTATTAAAATAATACGTTTAGAAATTATATCTTTTCGTCAATGTAGGAATTTTTTAGTTTGCTCCGTCGTTTTATTGGTGACAATTTCTGTAAATGTTTGTTCTGTGTTCTGTGATTTATTTCTACAGTGTGAAATGTTTGGCAAGTGTTAGGCAGTGTCGATCAGGCATCATGTTTATATTTATTTTACATGTATTGTATGAAATAAATCGGGCCTGTTTTTGTTTAAATGTGTGAAATATTACCAAATAAGCAGGATATTAGCTAAAAATCATCTCATTCGTAACATCAAAAAAAGGAAAGTTATTTCCTGATAATTATTTTTGTCACGTAGAAAACACTCTACCTTTTTCAAAAAGGTACACACTTACTGAAGAAAATCCCTGAATTTAGAGAGTGAATGTCCGATAGTGTGCGAAATGGATAACTGAGAACAAAGTCAAGAAGTATCAAGAAGTAAGTATAAAGGCTTAGCGATAATGTAGATATACTTAATAATGATGAGGTTGTTTATGGGTCACATGCTGCAATATTAAATTCATGGTAAGGAGAATATTGATCAAATTATTTGCACTATTTGGCAAAGCAGTATAGTTGGATTGGCTTCAAACAGAAAAATAATTTTTCAAATTTAAAAGTTACTTTTGTTATAATTGGTTAGTAGTAGTTTTGCTTTTTTTGTGTTATTTTACTGAGACCTCAATTATTAGGTGCAATTCAAAAAGTTCATAAGAAAGTACATCTGCAGAAATTAAAGAGGCAATCAAAATGTAGTTGCTAAAGACCAAAGAGAGAGAAAAGATAAGAAGACTGATATACTGATGTAAAGCCTGTTTATGAACACAGCAGTTAAATTTAAAAATAACAGAAACCACCTCAAATCTTTGTAATAGCTTAGGAGATAATTTTCTTGTAGATTTATATGTTAAATTAAGGGAGCCACATATGTCTGTAAAAAGGCAATGCACCTTTACAGTTATACAGGGTGAGTCAATAGTGTGTTCTCCTTCGATAACCTTTGAACCGTTAGTGATACAACAATTTATTAAATACAAAAGATTTTTGGGTTAATATGATCTATTATTTAAAATTATTGTGAAATCTACAGAGTGCTTAAATTTTGTGTTACACACAAAAAAATACTTTTTTAAATAGAACACCCTGTATATTTTGTCACCATTTTATTAAATGGAAAGAGTATTATACAGTGATATTTTGTTTTTTGGATTTGCATCTAAGTTATTTAACATTTTCTGGAAATTTAAGGATTTATAAGGATCCGTTTAATAATTCTTATTTACCTATGAAAACAAGCTGAATAAGCAAATATTATACTATTCTTAGTTCATACTACACGCTAAGTACTAGTACCTTTTTTACATTATTCTATTTTACAGGGTGTCCATGACGGCATGTCAATTAATGCGAATTTCAAATGGGAAAAACTCTGTTCTTTTAAATGGAACACCCTATATTTTTTTACGTGGTTGGATTCCTCCTTCAAATTGCTTTGTTTTTTGTATAACAGTTCCTATACCTAACTGTTGAAGTTTTTGAGAAATTAAGGTTTTCTCTTTAACCTTGCGATCATAGTAAAAATTAATACAATTTTATCAAGAATGGCTTTGGAAAAACAAAAATTGTGCTGTCAAACTGATATTTTGTGGTTTACACGTAATTAATTTTACTTGGTGGTGATTCTCCTGTATTTCCTAGTTGAGTTAATTATTTTTGTTAAATAAATTATGAATTTCTCACACGAAGAGTTGATCGACATGGCATCAAGAATTTATATTCAGCGTTATCCAGAACGAAGACATCCTCACTCCTCACCATTCTGCATTTGAAAGGTTGCGAGAAAGGTTTGAATAAACTAGACATGTAAATTATGAAAAACATGAACGTACAAAACTAGCAACAAATGAAGAAAAAGTGTTTCAAGTTACATTAAGTGTCGTTGAAGATCCGTATAAAAGTACGGGAGAAATTAATAGACAACTTGATATAAGTCAATCCTCTGTAACAAGAATATTGAGGACACAAAACTTTCATCCTTATCATATTCAACTGCTTCAGAAACTAGAGCCAAATGATTTCGAACGTAGAGTAACATTTTGTGAGTGGACACTCAATAAGATTCACCAACAGCTGCAATTTTTTGATTTCGTGCTATTCACTGATGAGGCCACATTTCATAAAAATGGTTGGGTTAATAGACATAACTTACACTACTATGATACCATGAACTCTCATTTTACGAGAACTGTAGATAATCAACACCGATGGTCACTCAATGTGTGGGTAGGGATAGTAGGTGAATATGTAATTAGACTGCATTTCTTTAATGGTCACTTGACTGGAAATATGTACCTCGATTTTTTATAAAATGTACTGAGAGGATTATTAAACGGATGTCCTCAAAATGTCTTACAGAGGCTGTGGTTCCAGCACGACGGAGCTCCACCCCATTATAGTATTGCCGTAAGAAACTTTTTAAATGTTATATTTGGTGACAATTGGTTAGGTCAAGGAGGACCAGTTCAATGGCCATCAAGGTCGCCAGATTTGACAAAATTGGACTTTTTTTGTGGGGGTACATTAAAGGATTAGTGTATAAAACATCACCAACTACAAGAGAAGACATGCAGCAAAGAATTCGACTAGCGTTCGACACCATCACGCCTAAGATGTTGCAAGATGTAAGTGACTCATTTCTTCATAGAGTCAGAATTTGTAACTTACAACTAGGAGATCACGTTCAGCATATTTTGTAAAATGGTTTATTTTTTCTCTTCTATTTACTGTTTACGTTCAAAATTACACTTTTATTTTGTTATGTACATACCTAAGGTGAGGTGTAAATTTTGTCATTCAAGTTCAATAAATTTGCTACTTTCTTTACGATTTTATAGAAAATAATTTTTCGCCTGAATATCACTGTATAATACTCTTTTCATTTAACAAAATGGTGATAAAATATACAGGGTGTTCCATTTAAACAAAAGCAATTTTTGTGTGCAACAGAAAATTTAAGCACCCTGTAGATTTCACAATAATTTTAAATGATAGATCTTATCGACACAAAAAACTTTTGTATTTAATAAATTGTTATATCACTAACGGTTCAAAGGTTATCGAAGGAGAACACACTATTGACTCACCCTGTATATTATGAATATAATTTAACCAAAGTGTAGTTTTTTTTATTTTGTACATGGTTCAACAGCTAACGATTTGTATTCAACACAAAAAGAATCTCTGACTGCAAAAAAAAAATTCATTAACCAATTTTGCAGGTTTTTCTTCAGACACCACCGACGAGATTTTCACTCTGTGTTTTCTTTGTTGAACGAAGAGTTTCCATATAGAAAATTGCGTCAGGTGTCCCTGCCATATTGGCACAATTAACAACATCTAAAGCCTGTTTAAAAATGCTAAGACATGTGGAAGATTTTCTTCAGAACATAGACAGCCATTTTAATAGGAGTGCTTTACGCAGTCGAAAATTTCAAGAATATGAACATTTTTTTCCAAGTGAAAATTCACAAGATACTCTCTCCAGCTGTAACAAGGTGGTTGTCTATTTAAGAATGTATTGATAAAGTGCTCGAGTAATGCGATCCCCTTAAAACATACTTAATAGGATCTGCATTTGAGGATCAGTCAATTATAGCTGACAACATGTTGGAAACTATGTCAAACTTATTTACCAAAATGTATCAGGTTTATATCACATTCTTTGGGCTTTATGACCGATTTCAATCTGATTTTCCAATCAGGAAGGCCACTATTTGTTAAGGTCAAACCATAAACAGAGAATCTGTTAAAAACATTGTATTCTAATTTCAAAAAAATTTCAGCAATAAAAATTATAAAGATATCTTTGCGCTTAACCATGCAAATCCTTAAAATTTTGCACCTTTAGAAGATATTTACTTGAGGTTTTAGCAACAGAAAGTTTTCAAAACTAAGACAAAATTTAAACATATTTTATTTGACAGATTTTTGAAATCTGTCTATCGTTTTATGTAGAACTAGTAACAAATATTAAAGACAAGTTTAAATTTAACGGTCCTATTTTGGGTCCCAAAACTGCACAAAGTTTTGAGGCAGAAACATTAAAACATGTAATTTGATAAATTATCTGTTCTGAAAGAGCATGTTGATATTCAGGCGTTGGATAATGAATGGAGAAGACATGCTCTATTAAATTTTGAAGAGTTGCCCACAGTCATGTGGGCAGTATTAGTCCAGAGTATTTAATATAAAAAAAGTTAAAAAAAGACTATCGCTACTTTTTACTTTGCCATTCTCGAACACCAGTGTTGAGCGTATTTTTAGTGATTATTTTAATATAGAAACGGATAAAAGAAATTTATTAAACACCTCAACAATAAAAACTATTTTGGCAACCAAGGCGGGAGATAACAACAATGGCGGTTGTGTAAAATTTCCCCTGAAACCCTAAAAAAATAATGGGTAAATTGTAACATCTGGCAAGACAAAAAGTAACCCTTACTTTTTTATATTTAATTTTTTTCCTTTTTTTAGATATATGATTTTTATCTGGTAACAGTTTATGTAATATGACATATATTTATAATCCAGTCAGAAGTGATTTTTGCAATCCAACAGGTGGGGTATAAACGATTCTTTTTTTCAAAATAACTCTACAATGGTTTATAATATGGCTTTTTTCTGCTCTATTATTTAACTTAATCAGTCAAAATTATTTAAGGGAATTTAACCAAAATTTTTAAACAAATACATATATTACTTCAATACAAATTCAGACTCTTGACCTCCGGACGGGGAAATGAGTGATTAACTAGAACAAAGTAAAAAATGATCCTTAAAACTAAACAAGTTCATGAACAGTTAGCCCTCGTCAATTCAACTATTAAATATCGTCCATAAGAAATTTTGTTAGGCACCACCTTTTTTTTATGAGTTTTTTTATTTACCAAAGTTCTGGCTAGATCAGAAACCCATATTACCGTTAAAAAAAGGAAAAACGGGTAACGACTTCAAACAGTCTCTCAATATATTGATTATTAATGTCCACGGAAAAAGTCAAATTAACTTTATTCAATCATTTCGTGAACACAGGCAGATTTGCAAATCATTAACGTTAAGCCATTCGCTGCACCTTAGAGGCACCTCCAGCCGATACCGGTTGATGCTTCGTTGCTTGGTACCTAGTTACTCTATGAATTAATGAAGAAGACCTTACTAGCGGGTGCAGCAAAGCTAGCACATCTTTTAATTTCTTATTCTCAAGACTTCAAAAAACTTCAAGGCAACAGGTCATCTCAAATGCAGGAAGTGCACCACATCTTATCTCCAACAGGCCACGACAACATACTCAAAACTCACACCCTCTCTTCCTCGATGCTCTGCATTGTCTCCAAGTAACAAGGTACGGTAACATAAAACCTGCAAGACAGCAGACAACACCCAGGTCCACACTTCACCGTAGCCACCCAGCGTCTGTCTTTCGCGTTCAAAACACTACCCGAAAACAACGCGCGCACTTATCGTAGCATTTTTTAAACACACCGGTTGTTCAGTAGCGCCACGCTACGGGGGCAATATGATAATATTTAACAAAAATATTTTAATCGAATATGGAGTTTAAGGTATACTCGAACCATTTTATTTAATTTACAACGAATGTTATCCAAATTAATTATTTCCGAAAATGGACCGTTACAGGTTGTTCATCCAACGACAAAAATGTCTAGGACAAAGTTGAAGAAGACAAAATTTCTTTTTTCTAATATACAATGAACATTTTCCAAAAAGTCGTCAAACTCCATATTTTGTTATATTTTTTTATTTCTTGCTATTTATTAAATAATTACAAAGTACACTTAGTTCCACACCACCATTAGGTAGAATAAATTGTGTGTTTTTTTTTATTGTAGTATCTACAGATGTCACAGTTTCGCGATTATACTAATACTTTTTTCTCCTTTTCGACAAGGGGCGACTCGGTAGATCGGTAGAATTCATTCAAAATTTATATGTAACAAGAGAAATCACTGTAATTTGAAATTGATTTCTCTATATAATCTTATTGTGGTGTTTAAAAACGTTAAAAATAATATAGTGTAATTTGTTCTTACAAAATTTACCAACAAAAATGGAGTGTGACGATATTTTGAATCAACCGCTGTGGAGTTATACTGAAAAAAAACAATTTTTGGCACATTTCATTTAAGATGGCGCTCGCGCCTCCCCTTCCCGAGGTCGTTAACTTGGATTTTTCATCAGGGTATGGATCTAAACAACATATATAAAAATGGTACCTTTTGTAAAGCAAAGGCCTTTTTTTGTCTCTATGCTGACTGGATTATTATATAGGTGTTTTTTATAATATGTTTTATGTGTGTTGATTATTTCGAATAGGCCTAACTAGTTTTAAAAGTCTTTTTTAATTGTGATATACACGTAACATCAGTATTACGTATCGATCTTCTTTGCAAATACCTTAGAGTATTTAATATATTCCATTTATTTGCTATTTTAATAATATTTAAATGAAATATATCTACATTAATAATTTTGTAAGAAATTAGTGTCATTTTAAATGATTAAATTCTAAAATTCTGGAGGACGAGAGGACGTACAACGTCTTTTGAAGTTATATGAAAGGTCAAATAAAGAACATAGATATTAATAAAGGACGGTTGACAACTCTAATTCCACCAGTCGAAACCTCTTTTGGCGTCACCATGGCCATATGGTGAAGTAAAATAAGAAATTAATTTAGCAAAGTATGTCTTGTTTTTTTCTTCCTAAAAACAGAAACGTTATAGATTAAATAGAATTTCTTAAGTTTCAGTTTTGCATAAATTCCTTAGAGGCGATTTCAATAGACATTTTTTTACGAATTCCTAGTTTTTACAAAAATACACAAAAGCAACAAATAAAAACATGTTCTCTATCTTCTCAGATAAGCGAGATACCAATGATGATTTGAAACACCCTGAATAGCTGGGGATTTTTCACACGCGTTTATTACTAGTTGAATAACACTTTCTTCAAAGGTACTATGAAAAACAGATGCTACAAAATGTATTGCACAGACGAACGATGTCACCATAAAATTAGTTAATAAAACATATGTCTAATGTTACTGTTAGTAATGTTTGACTAATTCGCTCATATAAAAAATTCTGGAATGAATTAAATTATTTCTCGGAATATATAAATCTGAAATTTCTGCTGTTTAATTTATGTGATTTAATAGTTTGATAAACAAATTGTCTAGAATGGCTAATGGAGAAGTAAGTGTGATAATAATAATAATGATTATTCCAATAATTCCTTCTCATCATAGATATTAAAATATATGTAGATAATCTGTCCTTATGTAAATATTTATCTCTCCAAATCTCTGGATATGAAATTTTTAAATCGACACGAACAATGTCTATTTACGATATTGTCAATTTCGACATAGGAAATACGTACAAATGATCTATTAACATATTTGCACTTTATATACTTGTTGTGACTCAAAATTAAACCACCCGTTTAAAATCAAGGTTCGGAAAGTATTAAACACATGAAAAATTACTAACTTTTTATTTTTTAAAAAAGACTACTAAAACACATGACATTTTTCAACTTCGTACAAAAATTTTGACAATCTACTACTTTGTTTATATAGCACATTAAACAGTATAAATAATTATTCAAAATTAAATCAAAATAAACAATATGCAAAATAGACAATGACCTCTAACATTCTCTCACCCAAGGAACTTTTTACATATAAAAAGTGCCTCATTATAATTAAGAGATGACATCAAATACAGTGGTCCTACAAAAACATTTTCGTGACTTTAATTTCACGACTTCTAGTCGCACTTTTCGATCAGATACTCTGCTTTTAGACACTCCCGCACTATCCCGCATTTCTTGCGCGCAAGCTAAATCGGATTTTCTGCTATTAAACATTTCACACCATCTTGACAAGCCTTTTCTGACTCAGAGTGATCTTCGAACGGAATCCTTATTCACTGGAACTTCTGGTCAATCGATGCACTCCAGGGGATGTATCCTCTGAACAGGCCTTAAAAGTTGTCCCCTCTCGGTATTCACACGAACAAGGTGAATCTCACCACCTTTACCAGGAATTAATTCACTAACACAACCAAGTGGCTAGTCTATTTGTTTTCCGTTATCATGGCCAATGAGTACTATCTCTTCCTAAGAAATTGTTCGTACTGGTTTTTTATTAGAGAAATTCTTTAACTGTGCCAAATATTCATTACGAGAACGGCGACGTAGAACATCTCTTAACTTCTGTTTATATCGCATTCTACGACGTATACAAGTCAGGCATACCATATTCAGCTTGTTTCTGAACAAACATAGATGACGTCAATGCCACTAGTTCATTTGTGTCACTAGACACATATGTGAGAGGTCTTGATTAATTATAGACTCACAATTAGATATTACGGTTACGAAGTTCTTCATAATTAAGGGACCCAACTCTTTTTTTTAATAGTTTCTTCATTGTTCCAACCAAACGTTCCCAAAAACCTGCCCACCATTGTACGGTTGGTGGATTGAATTTCCACGAAATTCGTTGAACTGCACTGTGCTCCTTGATTTTCCAGTCTAGTTTATCAAGACCATTTGAAGAACCGACAAAATTTGTCCCATTGTCACTATAAATGACCTTTGGATGGCCACTTCTAGCAACGAATCGACGCAACACTTGAAAAAAACTATAAACGGATAAAGAGATTGTCAATTCAAAGTGCACGGCACGATATAACGTGCAAGTTAACAAACATATCCAGACCTTTTCACCAATCTGGGACCCGCAAAGTCAATACCGGTCACTTCAAAAACCACGGCGTCATGAACGCGGTCCAGGGGGTAAAGACGGGGAATTGGTGTCCAGCTTCTTTGCGTTATGTCTTTTGCATACGACACATTTCGATATCACCGACCGAATTGCGCGACTCCCACCAGTTACCCAATATTTTTATCGCATTAAACTTAAAGGTCCTTGAGTGCCCACATGACATAAATGCATTTGAAAATCAAAAAATAACCGTCTCACTATAACGTGGGTAACAGGTAAGACCACGGGAAAAGTTTTTAGCAACACTTCTATTAGATACACGGAATTTTATACGAATCAAATCGAGTTCGACTTGAAAAGGATTTAAGCTGCTCAAGCTTTTGTCCCCAATTCCAGAAAAAACTTCACTTTGTATGGTTTTAAGAATATACGTCTCAGCTTTATTGATTTACTCAATACACAATTGACCTATCACACTTTGTGTGGGTGTTCTAGTATTGTGAAGAAAGCGAAACAGCCAGCCCATCATTCTAATGATCCTGGTATATTTCGAAAAATATGTCAAATGCCAATTATCAGAACTGCATTTGACTAATATTTTCTCACTCTCTATACTCATTTCATCTTCATCGCAACCAATGACTTGTTGTAGCCAAAATACATCTAATTTTTAGAGCCAACTCGGGCCCTCCCACCATTTGGACAGAAGTAATAATTTTCGTGCGAAACAGCCGCGCGAAGGAAAATCAACTGGATTTAAAATACCAGGCACGTGCCCCCAAGTCTCTACAGCGGCTAACTGACGGATATCTTTCATTATATTCCAAACAAACGTTGCCCATTTTTCTGGGCGTTTCATCCAAGACAATACTGTGAAAGAATCAGTCCAAAAACAGCATTTCATATGATGAGCCTCCAAAGCCTCGCGAACCGAACAAAATAATTTAGCGTCAATAGTAACAGCCGTTATCTCCAGTCTTGCAATTGATAAATTTTTTATTTGAACTACTCTTGACTTGAATGCCAACAAATAAACAAATGTTTCATTACCTTGTTCTACTCTTAAAAATATGACAGCAGAATAAGCATTTCCACTGGCATCGCCAACAAGGAATTTCGATATTCAGCAGTTGTGATAGATCTTTTTACCAAGAACGAAAATTTTGCTCCAACTCATCACTCACTGGTGTATCCCAACTTATCTGTTCTTTCCAAGTCTGTTGTAATATCAATTTCGAATACAACATGACAGGACTGACAAATCCAAGGGGATCAAAACCTCTTTAAGCCATTGAAAGTATTAATCTCTTGGTTGTAACTTAAGTTTGAATATCTAATCATATTTCATACAATCTTCAATTATAAAAAGAGTATCTCTACTAGTATTTCAAGACAGACCAAGTGCAGGTACAGGATTCACATTAATACCCAAATGTTAAATAAACTCCCACCCTCTTAAGTCAAAACTTACTTCTGCCATGACAGCACAGGACTCCTGCCTGAACTTCATCAACGAATCTTCATCTGGTATACTATAACAGAATTGTCAACGTAGAAACTTTTAGCCCATTTTAATATGAATTCGGATACAATATCAGATCTGGTACTAACTTTCCTACTTTCTGAGAGATGATAATCAATAGTTGCATCAAGCAAAAACGGACTGCTACTTACATCAAATACTACTCTTCGATACCTCTATATAATTTCCTCACCAGTCTCATCGATCCAATGAAACCTTAAAAAATGTCTATCAGATTCATGAACATTAATCTGTAAAAATGCTTTTCGAATGTCTGAAATAACGCCTATTCGATGCTCCCTGAATCTTAACAGAATCGACGGTATCAACTCGATTAAATTTACTCCCTTCTCCAAAAAATGATTTAAGGGAGGTTTTTTTTCTCAAAATGATGCATCAAAAACGGGCCGAATTTTGGTCGTAGCACTACTATCTTTTATAACAGGTCTGTGTAGTAGGTAGATAATGAACCTGTTCACCAGTTTCACATATAACAACCTTTTTAATGATTTCTTCCTCGCACCATTCTTTGAAAATAAAGAAATAAGAATCTAATAGTTTATCATTCTTCAATTTGGTCACTATATTACCTAATCTTTCTTTGCAACAGCATAATTATCAGACAATGGTGGATGTCCTTCCAACCATGGTAATCTTACTTTATATAGCTTGTCTGGTCCATACGAAATAGTTCTAGAAAAAGTTCCTTTGCAGCTAAAGCGACTTCTTTACGTGACTTTTTCTCTGAGGGCTTGGAAATTCCTAAAACATCGAGTTCCCATAAATTGCGCATACAAGCATCATTTACTAAAAGTGAAAGCGTTGCCATACTTATGCTACCCAGTGAAGCAATTAAAGGGACTTTACTCATCAAAGTCCATCCAAGAAGTGCCTCTATGGCCACCAAACCAGATTTTGAAACATGCCTCTTTCCTGTGCATAACTTCCCAGCAACGTCGGTCGTATCCTATCAATAATTTAATTGGATTCGAATCCATGACATCTCATATACGAAGGCCAAGATATTTCAACTTCTCCGTCCAAGGACCAGAAAACAAAGGAGAAATTGCAGTACAAATCAGTTGTTGATCGAATACCTCAAGTGAACAGTGGTAATTATCAGGGAGATATTGATGTCATATACATTGTGTCTCTGTTCTAAAGTATTGGCTCCACCAAATAAGAAATGAATTACACTTTCAGATCTTTTTGGACAATAACCAAATTTTTCTACAGTAGACTGCAATATATGATCTTTGAAAACCACTGTCTATGAGCGCTCGCACCTCTCGATTACTAGACTTGCCCGCCAGTTTCACCCTCAATGTCTGCAAAAATACATTAGTCGCCATATAGTTGGCCAATGTTTGATCAGAACTTCGAGCTTCAGTTTTAAATTCTATATTATCTACCCCTGTATTTTTGTCTTGGTTATGAAAGGGTAACTTTCGACACATTATAGTCACATGCGGTTCTGACATATTAAACATTTCAAACGTACAATACAATTTCTTGATTGCTCCACCTTCAAACATCAAAAACAGCCATCCCGTTCTGACAACCTGGTTTACTTTTCTTTAAAAGTCAATTTCTGTGCCCTAAAGCAACTTACACTCTCATGTGTTCCATCGCAAAAAAAAAAACATCTGGCAACTTCGCAATTGACGAGACCAGATGCTGTAGCTTCAGGTGGCACTGAAGGTATTTTCACCTTTTTAGATCTATCACTTAGCACTGAACATAATCCAAAAGCTTCAGTCGCCAACGCAATTCGCTGTTCATTTTCGATTTCATTTTTCAAAATTAATATCAAATTAGAACTCAGCTGTGTTTCAATCCTATCATATAAACTGTAATGGATGATATCATTCTTTGTCACAGAAATACTTACAATCAGTTTTAACCATTCTCGTACATAAACTTCAATCTGCAAATCCTCACGCCCAAATCTGGATTTTAAACTGTCCACAATTTTCGAATAATTTTCCCCAACACATGGAAAACTTTCCACTATCTGTCTGACTCTGCTATTAGGCAACGTAGCATGTAATAAATACTCAATTTTATCAACAAAGTCTATCTCAGGATCACCATCAATTTTTTTAAATGGCCCCCAATGGAATATTGTAGATAATTTATTTACCCATCTTTATCATTCATAATTACATGTTTTTCTGTTGATACTAACCAAGATATTTGCAAATATTTAAAAAGCATGTATTTTTTCGGATATTTTTTCAAGATGGCGGCAAAATCTCAACCTCCCAGGGGGGTGCAAAAATAGTATGGCACTACTGAGTCCAATCAAATAGATTAAAGTTAGTTCCAGTTTGCTGGGAATTGTTCCCGCGTTCGGCTAATTTAGGTGACCTGCCGATTGACTTATATTTTTGTTTAGAGAGTTGTAAATACCACAGGAATGGTTGACATTATAAAATATGACTAAGGATAACATTCTACTTGAAATATTTTTAAACGTCTCAGAAAAACAAGCAAATATTGCAAATCAGGAGAATAACAATAACGGTTATGGAAGTATTGAGCAATTTCGCATTATTTAGACAATTCGTATATTAACACGCTTTATTTATATTGAAGGTCTTACAACAGAATTCCTAATTCGTTTACACATGGTATTAGTATACAATAATAACTAACTCGTAATTTTA
Source organism: Rhamnusium bicolor (assembly GCA_029963845.1). Taxonomy (NCBI): domain Eukaryota; kingdom Metazoa; phylum Arthropoda; class Insecta; order Coleoptera; family Cerambycidae; genus Rhamnusium; species Rhamnusium bicolor. Next base: position 257,063 of record JANEYF010001757.1, read on the forward strand.
GTAATACCTTTATTTATTGTAGTCACATTGACCAAATAATTCTGTAATCATGAATCACAATGTACCTACAAACAAATTTATTCATCAATGATATCTCAATTGCAAGTAAAATTGTTATCATTAACTAGATATTCATTTCACTGGTTTGATAAAATAATGTACCTTTGTTGTAATGTCCTCGTAAGCACCATTTATAGAATTTAATACTGTAAAAATTAGTCTTCAATTGAAGCTATAACGTCAAAGATATGCTTATGTGTTATGGTAATATGTAGGAGGGAATGACGTTATTTCCCAACATGCATCCTAATGTGGATTTATCTAGCTTTTGGGAGCGCCATTCGTTTTAACACAAACCTTTTCTTTACATTATGTGGAATATTGTATAAGCCCACAATTAGTTACAAAATTACTTGATTTATATTATAGTATTCGGAACATCGTACATACAAATAAAGGTTTTATATGTAACATAAATTATACCGTGTGGAATATATAACGCCTATAACTTTATAAACATTTGTTTATTTGAAGAAAAATTACTTCATAAATTTTGTTTAACATAAGGCAGCTGAAATTTATAACTGCAGTAGAGAATTATATGCATTAAATACACGAGTCACACTGTACTGATCCAAATGACCGATCAGTCATAGTTAATTAAAAATAATAAGCTTAAATAATCTGTAATAACTTAAAATTATTACGGATAGACCAGACAAGAGAATTTTATTTTTAATTATTTGCTTAAATTTATTAAATTTGAATGTTATTTTATATCGACTGGCACGTGTCATAAGAGCTGAAAAATAGTTGGATAAGATGTTGCTTATTTATATTAAGTTTACAAGGAAGCTGTAGATGATTGTATGGCAAATTCTACGTTGTGAAAAAGACCAAGTTCGGTGACAGGTTTCTTTTTTATTAATTTTACTTCCAATTTTACAAGGATTTCTCCTTGTTTTGAATCATTTAATACATTTCTTCGCCAACATCTGGAAAGTAAACTGTTTTTAGTAAATTTTTTCAATGTAAAATAAATATTTACTAGTCTAGTCCGATAAAGTAAGGGATCAGTAAAGTTTTCACCGATCCCGTATGTCACTTTTGGTTGACAGAAGTATGGATAACAATTAAAAAGGGTTATTCCAGTGTTCTTTGAAAGTAAACGTCTGATATCTGTCAGTTGCATTTTTTGATTGTAGTTTGCAAAAGATTTCAAGATAAAAAGTTTATTAAAAAGCAAGAATGATTGTAGAAAAATATTGTACGCAACACACCCGGAAAGTGTCTTTACTGGACTGGCCGGCTTCCAGGGCTCACTGGTGCTCGCCCTGGAAATTGCCAGCTCGTCCGGTAAAGAATCACTTTCCGATATTGTTACATAAATAAATATTTTCCGCAATAGTCTAGAAAGTTGACTGTTTTTGCTCAATTTATTGAATGGAAAAGCATATATACTGGTCTAGCCCGGCAAAGTGACATAAGAGATCGGTCACTTTTGGGTGACAGCAGTAGGGTAGATACCTAATTGAATACTATGGCGTCTGACATCTGTCAGTTGAATTTTATGAATTTTGTATGCAAAAGATTTTAATATTTCTTCTCACCTTCTCTGGATCTTAAGCCACTGTTCCATAAAATATTTTTAAAAAACTGATAAATAAACCTCTGCGCCAAAAGGACCAGTCAGAGGCAATTTTTTTGAAAAAATGCTTTTTCGTATCCAAAAAATGTCTCACACCTAAAAAAATATTAATGTGACAAATAAAACTTAAATGTCAAATCGTTCCCATAATAAATAAGGTTGTATGTTCAAATCAATACTTTTGAAATAAATGAATTTGAAATGTTGGATAAACTCATCGCCTAATATTATTTGTTACAATTGAAATATCGCTGAATTGATGATTACATTATTTTCAAAAGTTATATCTTGAAGCAAGGTTTATTTCAACATTGTGATTTATTCAGAAATTTCAGCGCACTTACGACATTTTACAAATAAACTTTAAAAATTTTACATACGACGGTATGGCAAGAATAATTTTTTTATAATGAATGTTCTTACCCAAAAAAAATCATACAACCTACGTGTTAAAATAAGAAATTAGTCAGGAAAAGAACTGCAAACAAATTTCCACGTTTCTTGAGCATAAATATATACAGGGTGTAACAAAAAAGAATGTCATAAACTCAATGGCAGATTCTAGGCAACAAATAGTGACGATATGACTTAACTTACCTCTATGCGAAAATGTTTCCAAAAATTTTTATGGGCCTTTAAAGTCGAAAATAAAAAATGTAAAATTTGCTCTAACTCTGGAGTCCTTGTAAGATATCTTCTTTAAATTTGGCACAATATAGCACTAGTGGTAGTTCAATGTTTTAAGTAATTATGATCAATTTATCTCGATTCAAAAGACGAGAAGTGGGGGTCATGTGACCCATTAACCCCCCCTTTTTTTATGGGCACACCAATGGCAAAAAAAACAATTTTTTTTGAAAATAAAATTTAGTTTTAAAAGTTTTTTACTTACCTTTTTTTTCTACGTGCTTTAGTTTTCAAGCATTTAGCTTATTGGAATTGTAAATTAAAGGACTCTAAAGCAGAATTGAACAAATTTTTTGCGATAAGACTTTTAAATCGATTGAAATAGTGTCCTCTGAATAAATACGCAATTTAATTTTAACAAAATAACTTTTTTGGAACTTATTGTAAATAATTTATTTTAAATAATTACTTTATAAATAAATAAACAACACAATTACCTAATTAAATAATTTAAAATTTCATACTGCAGATAGTTTTCGTCAGAAGCAGCAAATTTTTAATAAAATCAGATTTTCATTTGAAAAGATGTGTTAAATGTATTGATGAAGGCGGAGGCCCCCTCGGGCCCCTCCTCAATAAAAAAAAAAAAACCCTCCAAAAAATTTTTTTTTTTTTTTTTTTTTTTTTTTTTTTTTTTTTGTTTTTTTGAGTTTTTAAATAATTTTTTGCCAAAAAAGTATTTAAAATTAAATTTATTTTCAAAAAAATATATTTTTTGGCCATTGGTGTGCCCATAAAAAAATGGGGGGTAAGTTCCCCACTTCTCGTCTCTTGAATCGAGATAAACTGATCATAATTACTTAAAATATTGAACTACTACTAGTGCTATATTGTACCAAATTTAAAGAAGATTCTTACAAGGACTCCAGAGTGAGAGCAAATTTTCATTTTTTATTTTCGACTTTAAAGATCCATAAAAATTTTTGGAAGCATTTTCGCATTGAGGTAAGTTAAGTCATATCGACACTATTTGTTGCCTAGAATCTGCTATTGAGTTTATGACATGCTTGTTTGTTACACCCTGTACATACGACGTTCTTTCAGCTCCTTATAATTGCAGGGTAGGATTGAAATAAATAAAATTAGTAAAATTGTTTAAGGCTTTGACTCATTAAGAAGAAAGTGCAAACTTACAGCGGCCCGACTATATGAATCTAAATAGTTCCTAAGGTAATAGGGTAAAGTACCCAGTTATTGGCACCTTAGGAAAATATCTTAACTGAAATAACAGTAACGATTACTTAAATATGTTACATTTTTGTAGCATACACTTCTTAGTTTCATTTAACTACACAATTATGAAAATATCGTTTGAAATTTTTTTACAAATAAATATTTTGTGAAGAAATATGAAATGCAGCAGTTACTGGCATCTCACACTAGTTACTGGCATATGTTTGGTCGTAGTTATTGGCACACATTGGTAGTTATTGGCATCTCTAATGTGACAGTTATTAGGAGTGGGTTGGAACCTTTGATGTGAAGATAACACTGACGTAGTTTTCCACGAAACACCAAAACACTATATACTGCACTCTAATGCACTCTGAGTGCAGTATGTATTGTTTTGGTGTTTCGTAGAAAACTACGTCAGTATTAACATATTGATTTTATATTATGAGCTCTCGAAAAATAAAGCAAAAACTAAAAATACTTAGGTAGGTACCCAAATGTTATTTTATTATAATGGAATATTTTAATTTTTTATACATTTTTATATTTTTTACAAAGAAAATGTTTCACATCGATATTATGTCTTTTCAAACAGCCATACATGTACAGTTTTACATCTTATGGCAAAAATAGCAATTGAAGCATTTCTCACACATATAGAACATAATCTTTTATGTAAAATTATATTATTTTTTGGTGGTTGAGAATTACTCTACTTATCGTTCGAGGTCCCCGTGATTTGTTCAAATGCATTTCTTTCATCACCAGTTTCACTATTATTTTCAACGTCGATGAAAAATGCTTTGTTTTCGTTTTTGTGTGAAGTCTTTAGAATTTGTCCACATGTTTCTACTTATCTTTTGTTTGATCTGGCATACTATTAAAACAATGATCTAGCATACTATTAACAATGTTACTGGGAAGTCTTAATATGTGGTGATAGATGATCATAGAAAGAGTCAAATTGGCCTCAGCAAGACCTTGATCTACTTGATAAACTTCCCTTAAACCACGTAGAGCTATTACTTTTCTTCTTTAGGACATAAGAGAACCTAAGTTTCATCCCCATTGTACCTTCTCGTCGGGTCATTCTAAATGTCATAATACTATTTTTTTTTTCAGACATATCTCGATATTAGAGCACCAGTTCCTAATATCATTTTCGGAAACAGCAATACTTGCTTTAGTGACCGCCTCCCATGTTCGACTAATGAGATTTGGATGTCGGTCTAGGATTGCAATGTACCAATAATTCACTGATGTATTATCCTTGAATTGAGTATGTCTAGGATACACATTTAAAAAATTTTCACAGATACCTTGTATATCGTTCTCTCGTCTTGGTAAACCTTTTTTATGATTATTAATAAATAATCCACTGTTCCGATGTACTTTCATCTTCTTCTCTTAAGTAAGAAGAGAGGTCGTGACGAATCTTCTTCAATTTTTCACTCACACGGTATTAAAGTATTTGCCTAGGAATACCATATTCGACAGCAGCCTGTTTTTTTGGCATTCCGTTTCAAATGTCCAGCAAATGTCTTTGTATCAGCTCTTCATCGTACCGTTTGACATATTCGACTTTCCTTTAGCTTTTGTCATGTTTCTAATCTATGAAAAAAGATAATACAGGCTTAAAAAGGTATAAAAAATGAAATTGGTACTTAGTAGATATTTGGATTGATCATTATCTCTAAGAAATAAAAAAAAAATAATGAATTCCACATGAATATTATCAAATTTACATATAACGAAAATGGGGTATTTTCATTCACTTTATTTATTAAAAAGAAGTTTGGGGTTTTGAAATATGACTTTCATTCTATTATCGATTATGCCAATCACTAGGACTACACTAATTTTAAAATGTGTCTGTTATTGGCACCCATGCCAATAATTACGTGTCAATTTGGTACTCAATAGTGGGCACCCCAAGACTTGACTTAATTTGGTGAACATCTTATTAAATACTGATCAAAAGAAATGCTAATGATCCTATTTATTCCAGCTAAAACGAAATAATCAACATTTTACAAAAAAATATGATGAGTTATATATGTTCAAAAATATCACCTTCTTAATGAAAACAATTAAATTATAACATGTAAAAATGGAGAATAGAGAAATCATTGTACGGATTTTTATAAATCTGCATTACAAGGCCATCTCCAGGAAACAAGTTCAACTAAAAGCCATAATAAGAAGGAATCTTTATAGAAATAAAAAAAATGAGAAAAAATGGGGTAAATACATTTCTTTCTATTTTACAAATAAAGATGAAAAGTTACTGTTGTTGACCCAATCTATGATTTAAAATACCCAGTTCGATGACAATCCAAAATCCACCAATAAAAAGTATGTAGCTTACTAATAAAAACACTTTTTAATTTAAAGCTATAATTTTTTTCGATTCCTTTCAACTCTTGTAAATAATAGAAAATTAACTGTTCTGATTAAAACGCAACGTTTTGATTTAGCAGATAGAAATAAATTCCAAACCGATTGGGCAAAGTGAAATAAATTCATAATCTAGTCTGGCAAAAAGGCATAAATCCAATCAACAAATCATAATATTAAAATCATTCTGTGAAAAGAAATATAGCTCTTTTCACTGTGCCTCTTCTTAATGATTTTTCCTATTTTACAGAAAATACTATATTTCGAATTTATCCCTTTTTGCATAGTTGCTTCTTAAATGTAAATGTCAATTACCGGGACAGTGCTAAAAGGGGCGTAAATCTGCCTTAACATACTCGTATTTCGATATGAGAAATTAAGCAATGATAGTCGCGGTCATTAATTTGATGGCAACTAAAGTGAAACTCAGCGACCTCGTTCTATCTTCTAGCGGCTTGTATATCAGATGTAGAAGCTGTGTAATCTGAGGCGAGGGTTGTGTAGGTGATATACCATCTTTCGGAGAGGATGTAAAGCAGTCGGTCCCTTGTCTATTAAATGTTGAGTAAGTAAAAAATCCATTCTCTTTGGTAGAGAAGAGGTTCGACAAAATTTCAAGGTTCTCCTGTCGTCGATGGTTGGCCCTGAGTTGACCGACGTTAAATAAATGATTCCAAACAAAAAGTTCCTGAAAGTGGTGGACATGCTCATCTCGGTTTATCAAAATGAATATCGGTCAAACATATGAAACGGGTTTTTTAGAGACACGTATATTACTAATGTTATTAATTTTCCAAAACCCTTCTGTAATAATGAAAGTTTAGAATAGGTATATTTATCACGAGTTACAGCAAAAGCTCCTGCACTAAAATATATTATTCGATATTCGGTGGAGTAATTATATATCAAAATGTATCACGGATGATCTTACCTGTAAACAATAAGTCAGAATTAATTATTCGGTATGACAAATAAGGAACAGCTCCACATAAATGACGAAACCCACATATTAATACGTTTGTCCCAGTAAGTAGAGCCTGTTGGGAGTTGTGAATGTCAGTGTCCAGTTGAGAGGCCGTCTTACAGCATACAGATATACTCTGCAGCTTGTTGACAGCAACAAAAAGTGCGTGAGTGAAGATCATGGGGTGCGGAATTGTCACGGCCTTTTTGGCCATTGCATTTGCGGCTGTGTTCGTGGATGCCGTCACATTAGATTTAGGTAAGAGACTGTGTCAGAAGTTGTTTTGATCTATTGTGAAACTGTTGTATTGAACTAAATATTTTCAAAATTAATATAATATAAAAAATAACTATAACATGATAAATGACGAGGGAAACACAGCAAATAAATAATTTTGGACATAATTATTTTAAGTTTAAAATTTTTTTATGTTTCTACATTTGAGAGAACATGTGCAACATTACCACAGTACTTCAGAATCTGGCTATGGCTATAAATAATCAAACGCTTATTCACAAAAATAAATGTCTTTAATTAAAATAATATACCCGTGTGCATATTTATTTTTAAATTCCCTTAAATAGAAATAGTATTTTGAGTTTTATATATATATATATATATATATATATATATATATATATATATATATATATATATATATATATATATATATATATATATATATATATATACAGGGTGTCTAAATATCATGTACATACGCAAGCGGGTAATTCTTTGGCTTATTTCATGACTGAAAGTTTATATAAACATAGGTCCGCAAACGCTTCTTTACTGATCTACAGGGTGTTAAAATTTGATGATTTTTTTTCTTTATAGCTCCTGCAGTTTTTGAGATATTTAGCTCAAATTGGGAATGTAGTAATAATTTCATTATTAAATTCCGTGTTCCCCAAGGTGCTATTCTCGGCCCTATGTTGTTTTTGCTATATATAAACAATCTATTAAAAACTGCCATTGAAAATTTTAATATAATCTCTTATACGGATGATATGGTTATTGTCATTAGTTTCAATTCATGGAAATATGTAAAACGTTTTGCTAAAGGAATTATTATAACAGTATCTTAGTGGCTGTGTAGGAATTTGTTACATTTAAATTTAGCCAGAACTAATTTACATTATACATAAAATTCTAGTATACCTGAGATAGTTACACTAAAAGTGCATTCTGCTGATTGCTTTATATATGGTAATGGTTTATGTGACCGTCACTAAAAAAAGTCATAGTTAAAAATACAAAATAATTTTTATTATTTTTATTTATTTACTTAATTAAATTAACTTAAAATAATATAATCTCAATTTTTGTCAATTAATTTGCGTTATCCGTGTGACCAGAAATAAAAACTGAATTGAAAACTACATACAATAATTACGGTAATTAAAAAGATAACACAATTACTTTATATTGTGAAATCCACTGTTATATCTTCCATTTATTTAGTCTATTCTCACCAGTGCTATGCGGAGCGTATCAGGGCGGGGAGGGACACAGCATATTTGGTGCTCAAATTGTAATGATTATACATCTAAATGAAACATAATTTTAAATTTCTTATTCTTTAATACTGAAGAAATAATTAAAACATAATAAAACAACTGCTGTAAAATATTACAATACAGAAATATACGAAGTAAAAAAGAAAGAGAAATAATGAACACAACTGGGTATAAAACAGGCTGAAGCTCATCAAACCTTACAGCAAAATCATAGTAACATTCTTCTTGCTTACATACTTCTGAACTTTTTGACATAGTGGAATTCAATTGAAATCAAAGCTAAATTGTTAAGACTATCTTCACCCATAGTTGTTCGACTATAGATTTTATGAATTTAAGTCTAATGAGTGTTCTTTCAATAAACACCTAAAAAAGACAAGTAAATCAATCAAAGCTGTGCATCGTCGAAATGATCAAGGCAATTTATGTGTTTTATGTTGTATTTATTTCCAACTTGTACCAGTTTTTATTTGTTACTAATTTATTACTGATTATGGACAAGAAGAACTTATTTCAATTATTCCTGAGGATGCTAATAAATATAGCGCAACGTCAACTGAATTAGAAAAGTAGTTTTTCTATTTTAGTTGGCCTATTCCCTCTAAGTTGTAATATTAATATATGGTAGGTCACTGTAACCATTCAAAAATCGATTTATTTTCTAAAATTATCATTCATCGCATTTTAACGAAAGTTTTGATTGGAATGCTAGGGCGACAATAACGGACATGGGCAGGCACTACACCTCCTAGCTCCTTCCTGGGCATACCACTGAAAAGTGGAAAAACTATTAATATTATGTTTTGAAGCCTTCATAAGTATTTGCGACTATTTTCAAATTGACGTCTATTGTGTGTATGCGTGTATTCATATGTGTATGTGTACGAAATTTTATGGGTATGATTTAATCTGGTCTCGTTACCAAAAGGCAGCCAAGTTTTTGTGAAATAATCCAAAAACCAAAAAACACATTTTTTATATCAAAATGATCTCTATAAAATTTTCTTGTATTGATACAATTTGAGGTTCTTGAGACAGACGCCGATAAAGTTAATGTGCATAATCATTCATAAGTAGAGTTCGGATATCGGCGAGTCATGAGGTCAGAGATAGGGCCAGCGGAAGGGAATATTGCTTATTAATTTAAATACCAATTAAAACCAAACTTTTTTAAACTATTACTGGAAACATCTTTCAGCGGCTTACCTTCTAGCATAGAAATTCTAAAAATGACTAGTGGAAGTAGTAAAGTGAAAGAAAGTATATTGGCATTGGCAGTCTACATCAATTTTTTCGCTGTAGTGCACACTTATTCACAGTTATTGCTGCGGTATTATTTCTTATAAGCAAAGTATATTATTAGTATTCTTTATAAGCGCGAAGAAATGGAATGCAATATCATAATTATTTTAAAAGTCATTCAGTTGCTACATATGATGTCAAAATTGAAGTTTGGTGCTGTTTATTGAGATTTATGCTAAGATAATCCACGGGGGAGACCAAACCTCTGTAGGTTCTCTGCCATTTAAAATTAACAGACTGATAGATCGATTGATATGTAGAAACTATATAATTATGTTCATTTGAGTAAAATTCCAGATATATTTAACAGTTCTAAACCAATAAAATACATAAAATAGTGTATTTAAACAACGTACATAAATCACTTTAATTGATAATATAATCTGAGAATTGCTGTAGTCCAGTATAGTAACTATCTTAAATACATTAAAGTTGACTCGTACAGTGTATTTAGGTATGCGGTCATTAATTTTTAGGGGTGATTCTACATAAGAAAATATGAAAAAAAGTTCATATCAACATGGATCCGAAATCCCTTCTAAGGGCGCTACGGGCCTCTGAAGGGGCACCCAAAATTGACATTTTATTTAATATCTCAGGAACACTGTGAGCTACAGCGACTAGTTTTTGCACGTGATTCGATATCAATAAAGGTCATTATCTGATGTTATTCACCAAGGGTAAATTCAGTCAGGGGTGCACAAAATTTGAAAGGAGGGACTTACTTCTCCCCCCAATTTTTTTCAATGTGAATTCTTTGTGAATGTCTCATCGGAATATGATGCCTTGGCTATAAATACACAAAAAAGGTTTTCTTGTTGTAACGCAGTAGGACCAACCAGTTTCCAGAAATTTGAACATAAAGAAACGCATGCATTGCCTAGGATGCAAAAATAAGGATAATGATTTCTCGCTCTTCTGCATAATTTAATAAGAATAAAAATCGTAGGCAGTCAATTTTTTAAAATTACAAATCTGTATTACGTGACACAGAGAAGTACCAATAAGGAAGGATTTCGACTAAAATAAAATGTCAATTTTGGGTGCCCCCTTCAGAGGCCTTAGGAGGGATTTTCGGATGTTTATATGAACTTTTTTTCCTATTTTTTTATGTAGAATCACCCCTAGAAATTAATGACCACATACCTGAAACACCCTGTATAGTGAAGCTACAATAATGGTTATTATGGAATTAATGATGTATAATGAACTCAAGTCAAAGCCGGTACCGTTTAATATATACAGTACTGTATAGCATAAGTTGCCTATATAGGTTGGCGAATTCGTTTCGCAAAATATTCATAATATACAAACATTAACATTTAACGTAATTGTTCAAAATGCCCCCCAATAACAATCTGACATCGGCTTCCACATGTGCAAACATTTTGTATTGAACATTCAATAATTTCCGAGTTGACTGATATTTGCTATTTCGATACGAATTCGATGCTGTAGAAGTCCCCTAAAATTAGATACCATTGTACTCAGAAAACAAAAAGGAATCTATTTTTGTTAAAAAAGGGAGGTATAGAAATTAAAAAAGAAATTATGACGACGTTACAACTCAAAAACAAAATATGGAAAAAATAGTTTTTTATGTTAGCCAGTGCCTTTTAAAAAATTAAAACACGCGTTTCAGCGTTTTTCATTTTATAGCAATATTGTGAATATTGTACGGAACTAAATCACCACATTGTATAAAAGACAGTACGGTTTTTGGTGAACTTCGCGCAAATAGAGAATACAGTGTAATACTCTCTAAAAAACGTGTCCAATTTTATTAAAAACGCAATGAATCTTATTCAAATATACCGAGAGTTGTTTCAAGTCAAACAGGCATTAAGAGTAAAACATCTAATGACATATGGATTATACCCTTCCTACAGTACCTCTGTACTGAGAACCGTCATCATTTGCTTTCATTTTAACGCCTGTTCGACTTGAAACAATTCTCGCTGTATGCAGATTATTATTTTTACCTGTAAACCGACAGAGAGTGAATATAAATCTAGTTACGAACGTATGCTCATAGGACAAAATAAAATTCAAACTTGGTTAAAAATGTCTACTAAATGGCTGCAATTAATATTAAAAAAGAAAAAATCATTAATCACTGTTAGGCAACAGCTGTAACACATCAAGCGAAATTAAAAATAAATGAGCTGCAATTAGTAAAAATTACAGGAAACAGAAGTACTATTCTGTTCAACCCTAACCTCAACTAAAGGGAAGCGTCATAGTAAATTGATTGAAATATTTAAATAAATACAGCTTCATCAAATCAATTAAAGAAATTATTTCTATATAATTTACAAGTTATTCTTTAACAATTTTCCTTCAGTCAATTAAATAATTTTAGTTATGTTATTCCATAAGTTTTAAATAAACTGGTATGTACGGAAATTAGAATAATATACAAATAACTCGTGGAGTGGGTTGGAACCTTTGATGTGAAGATAACACTGACGTAGTTTTCCACGAAACACCAAAACACTATATACTGCACTCGACACGCGTTTCGCTAACCAAGTTGGCTTCATCTGGAGATGATTGAAACCAAACCTATGCTAACAATCTACCCTATTTATACCTAAACTATTGTCACGGTTCACCGAACCGCCATGGTTAGGTGAACCGTGACCCACTAACCAATAAAGCGGGCTATTTGGGATAGGCCCTCTGTCACTATTCATACTATTTTTACACTTTTTGATTTCCAAGCTTTCAAATGCATCTAGTTGTCTAGTATTTGTTACATTCCTAATTAATCTTAAATTGCTAATATCTATTTTATGGTTGATCTCAAACGCATGTTGGACTACACTAGAATTATCTATTTTACCATAATTGAGATGGGCCATATGCTCTTTGACTCTGGTTTGAATTGATCGTCTAGTCTGTCCAACATATTTTTGATTATAGTCCTTACAGCTAATTTCGTAAATCCCCGATTTTTCCTATGTTTCAATTTTGTCTTTTGAATTGCCTGAAAGTTGTTGAAGTTTGTTTCCCGATGAATGAACCACTGTCATACCTACATCTTTAAAAATCTTACCAATACCACGGGTGAATCGAAGATCGAATGGAATCGATACAAATTTCGGATTTTCTCTTTCATTTTGAAAGGTCGAGGAATTTCGAAGCGACTCTTTAAACTTTCGTTTCCTAATTATTTTATCTGGACAACTACCATTTTTAGATGTATTAGTAATTAGAAATAGTGAAAATAATTTGACATTTACAGAAAAGATACCAGTACTCTAAGATATATTCCTAAGGACTCTCACCATTGTGCTCAATACAAAATGGCAAATTTTAATTTTCTAGTCCATCGTCTAGCTTCCCCCTCAGTAAGGAGAGGTTTGAAAAAGAAAAGGCATTGATTAAGGATATAGCTGCGAGTAATGGATATTCTGTAAGTTTAATTGATAAAATAATTAGGAAACGAAAGTTCAAAGAGTCGCTTCGAAATTCCTCGATCTTTCAAAATGAAAGAGAAAATCCGAAATTTATATCGATTCCATTCGATCTTCGATTCACCCGTGGTATTGGTAAGATTTTTAAAGATGTAGGTATGACAGTGGTTCATTCATCGGGAAACAAACTTCAACAACTTTTAGGCAATCCAAAAGACAAAATTGAAACAAAGAAATAGTCGGGGATTTACAAAATTAGCTGTAAGGACTGTAATCAAAAATATGTTGGACAGACTAGACGATCAATTCAAACTAGATTCAGAGAGCATATGGCCCATCTCAAACATATGATAAAACAGATAAGTCTAGTGTAGCCCAACATGCGTTTGAGAACAACCATAAAATAGATATTAGCAAATTAAGATTAATCAGGAATGTAACAAATACTAGACAGCTAGATGAATTTGAAAACTTGGAAATCAAAAAGTGTAAAAATAGTATGAATAGTGACATAGGGCCTATCCCAAATAGCCCGCTTTATTAGTTAGTGGGTCACGGCTCACCGAACCGTGGCGGTTCGGTGAACCATGACAATAGGATAGGTATAGTGAACCGTGACAATAGGATAGGTATAAATAGGGTAGATTGTTAGCATAAGTTTAGTTTTAATCATCTCCAGATGATGCCAACTTGGTTGGCGAAACGCGCGTCGAGTGCAGTATATAGTGTTTTGGTGTTTCGTGGAAAACTACGTCAGTGATACAAAGAACTATTCACATTCAATAGAGAATATGCATGCATTCCAGAAATGCATTAATTGATTTTATTTTCACGATGAATATTATGTAATTTGAGAATATAACAAAAAAAGTTTTATGCAAGCAAAACCACGTGATCGCGAACGATACGATATTAGCTTGACGTCATACCGTAGAACATTGGCTTTGACCACGGTTCATAAACAAAACGGTTGTCGCATTTAATAAAATTATGGTGCGGAGGGGGGAATGTCAATGATGTCACAAAGGACATTATCGCTTTTCGTTTGAAGTATTTATTTTTGCATTTGTGTTATTTTAAGTTTTTAATATTGGTTTTTCTTCGATTTCTGCTTTGTTTTGACTTTTACTTGTTTTACTAAGATATAAAATAAGCGATTATTACATTTTACCGAATAATTCCATGTGAATTTCAGTAAATAAGACACTAGTACTTAAGTTACAAAGTTTGTGTATGTACATACATATATTAATTTATAAAATCAGAAGTGAGTATTTTACTGTTTTCTGTGAGTGAATATGTTACCACGATGACTGGGGCCAGATGTGCAGTATACATATAGGTATCAAAAAAGGTAGGAAACATGGTTTAGATATTTCTTCACTATTTACAACTGTCCAAAGGATGAAAAATCATATAAATAATAAACATTTATTCTTTATAGCCACCGTGCCTTCAAAAATTCTTAAAATCAATTAAAGTTGACTATAGGTCTAAAAAAAGAAAAGAGAACTAGACGTGCAGAAAAGCGAGAGCAAAGAAAATTAGTGGATGATATACTGGCAGACTGGCACAATCAACTATCTATCAGTATTAATTGAATGGAGTCAGCAGCTGGTTCTTGGTGAAACATACTTAAATAAAGTAAGATTGTCAATACAGTGAAGTGATCGGGAATTACAAAACAGTTGTAGAAAACAACGAGATGCTGCCCGAATTCAAAAGAAACTAGAGGAGGCAAATATTTCTATCGAGTTATTAAAAAAAAAACATTAAAAATATTTTCTCTATTTTGTGTTAATCTTACTTGGTCCTGTTTATCGTCTTGTCTAAATATGTATGTATGTAACACTGTGTAATATATTATATACTATGATTACTACGAAGCCAGGGTAGCTAGCAGTAAGAAGAATTTTGTGAGAAGACCACTTTCATTGTTATTATTTAAATAATAAATAATTTGTTGTGTCAAGTAGTTTGTAATTTAGTGATACCTTTTAAATTATTATGTATGCATGAGGTACATTTCTATTAAACTTTCAAACTTCTCTATATTTATTTTAATATAAATGCCACATCAAAATATTGTTTCTTGGGTTTAATTTCATAAATAATTATTGAAATACCTATAATTAGTACCTACCTACATTAATAAAAAACGATTGAAAAAAATTTTGCATAATTGCTGAATAAGTTAATATCAGTTTTTGCTGCCCAATAATAACAGAGGTGTAGTTTTTGGTGCTAAGTTAGTTAGATATCATATTGCAAACCTGACCCTACATTATTTATTATTAAATGTTCAACCTGTAATCATTAATCAATCAATCAGTTCAAATTTCTTTACTTTCTCTAAACAATAATGGACTTTGAATGTGAATTGGAGTGAGAAGTTAATAAAAGTGAGATGAAGAGAGCCCTTTGTGACGTTTCGCGATCTGGTAGGCTAGAGCGTGAATGCGGTAACCGTTTAGTTTATAAACCGTCGGCTTTGACAGTCTACCTATTCAGGGGCACGTTCAGTGCCCTCCTTCGGTGTTGTTGTCGATGGTTGTCGGGGTAATGTATATCACATCGCTGAATTTTAAATTCACTGATCGGGTGTGATGCTAAAATATCGAAGTTTTTTTTGTCTTAAGATATATATCGTTAAATGTTAATTTTGAGGATTACCCACGGATTATCATTCATATTTTTTAAACTTATAGACTTCAACATCCCAAAAGCAAAGAGAAAGAATAAACGTACCACGTTGTCAACTCGAAGAGTGAAATTAATTTCCTCATTTATAATCTAAAATAGCATTTCCTTTACAAACTAAATACTCTATTAAATTAAGAGCTAAATCGAAATAAAAATTGTAATGTAATTTGATTTTTGCAAAAGGTTTTTGGTTACTAATTTTGTCAAAGAACACGAGTTGACAACATAGATTGTTCAACATGGAAGGTATGTAAAATGCAATGCCCCTAGACCACTGTTGAAAATTTAACAAAAATTACATCGACATAGCCGGCTCTGAACTCAGGCATAGTTGTATTTATGTCATTTTTCTATGTCACTGAACGCATTGGTGACAAAAATTGTCAAAAATTGTTAAATAATGTTTGGCACTGAATGTATCCCGGGTAATGCATTAAATTGCAAATTTATGACTGTTAAATCTCGCATTTATTTATTATTTGCGTAAAAATCACTGATATATTAATTTTTCTAAGTGGTGAAAATGACGGTCAGTGTTTTGTGCAAGCTTAGGTCAACAATTTACCGAAAATTGACATGTTCATGATGAGCACTGTGCAGTTTCTTTGCTAATAATACTGATTTCACTTTTTATCAGTGCTGAAATTAGGGGTACACAAGCAATAAAGTATGTTTCATTCATTATTTGTAACAATAAACTTGTGTAGACCCACTTCGATCATTTTTCTGTAGACAGGTATCCATATTCATAAACATTTTTAGGTAACTAACCTCAAAATATATAAACAAACATCTGTGCAATATTTTAATATTAAGTATTATTTTTTGTTCCGAAATATGTCATTAATTTTTTTATAATAGTTTAATTACATGGGTAGTAAATATCTGTTGGAAATAGTAACACATGTTACTGCTGATGAAAATGACGTATTTATAATACTCCTTAATGTAATACAGAGGAAATCATATCAAATCATTGGTTTTAATGAGAAAACTTACAAATACTGTCTAAATTACATTAAAATGATCCTGGCAGCAATATAATAGTGTACATTCCAATAAATCGGTCGTCCCGTTTCACAGCAATGCTCCATTTATTTCTAATTTTAGAGACACAAAATTAACTTTTCTAGATTTTTTTTGTTACACTTAGATATAATAGAATATTTATAATTTCTTTTCTTTTCACTATCCATGGTGGAACATAAAAATAATATCGTATTTTAATTTGTAAACACAAACAGCGAGTATAACAGTATTATATTATATTCACTTGTTGCAAACTTATGCAGAGTGACGTCACACCGCAACTGGCGGGAGATATGCATCATTTAAACGTATTTAAATTCGCGACTAAAGTTAACCATTTTTTTAGATTTAATCCAAGTAAAAAAAATAATTGAACCACTTATTTGAGAAACCCCATAAGTCACTAATTCAGCCATTTTGATTTTATGATGAAATTCTGTTCTTTACATATAAGCACATAGTTCTACAGTGAAATCCCATGAGTCGCTTAACCGTGTCCGTGTTTAACATTAACGGAATATATCTGTTTAGTGGAGAAACTCTACAAGTCACTGACTAATAAGCTTTCTCAACTGAACACATATTTCTGGGAACTTACTTTATTTTGATCAGGTGATGTTTACTCATTTATTGCATTGTGCTTGATGCATCTATACATGTTTGTCTTTTCTGCACATATTAGGTATTATTTATTTTATATTATGTCGTCAAGCAATGAAAATAGTGAAACATTTGAAATTAAAAAAACGAAAGGAAGGTCAAAGGAATGTGTCGGACTATAAAAGTGAACAAATTAAACGGGTAAGAGTCTACCCTATAAAAATTATAAAGGAAAGATGATACCACGAAGAGAACCGGGGCCAGACTGCAAGTAAGTGTTATAAGATCTGTTTTTCTATTATGTCAGTACTGTAGAAAGTTTTTTGGTTGTAGGTGTAGAAGGAAGTGCTTTTCATCTATATCTGATAGTGCCAAACTAGAAATTTTTACAAAGTTTTTGGATTTTGAGACTAAAAATGAACAAGACGCATATTTGCAAAACTTAATATCTCTAGCACCGGTTAAAAACCAAAGACCACGTAAACAGGAAGATGCATGTTTAAATGAATCCTCATTTTATTATTCGATGTCCTGTTCTTCTGGAAAATATGATGTTTGCAAAATAGCTTTTATAAACATGCTTGGATTAACACCCGATAGAGGTGTTATTGTCTTTGTCTGCATTTACGTGCCACAAAAAACATCATAAGATAAACATGGGCAAGGAAGGCCAGGTAATGCCATTCCCGTTTTTATTGTGGAGATTATTAAAGAACATATTGGTTCTCGTAAATGTCATTATCTAAGTGAGCAACTTATTGTAAAAATCATGCATGAGTTATTTCAGAGGAACTATCCAGAGCACGCAGATGTGAAGTATGAGTTTTATTTAAAAATTTTCCACGAAGCATTTTCCCTAACATTTGGTCGCCCAAAAGTAGACACTTGTTATGAGTGTAAAACTCTAAAACTAAAAATAAATAGCAAAGTTTTAAATAATGATGAGAAACAGGTAACGGTTGCTGAAAAGTTGGTCCACATGAGAAGAGCACGTAAATTTTATAAAAATATGGAGGAAATTGCTACCTTAACAAAGCAGGATTACATAGTTTTAGGAATATGTATTGATTACATGCAAAACCTTCAACTACCCAGCATACCTGTTCAGGATACTTTTTATTTAAGGCAGCTTGTTGTAAGTGGATTTTGTATACACAATCTACGAGACAATTCAGCAACATTTTATGTGTACCATGAAGGTATCGCCACCAAAGGACTGGAACGATTTACCACAATGAATCAATATTTCCGGTAAGGGGTCATTCGTTCCTATCTTGTGACCGTGATTTTTCTGTATTTAAAATATACTTGAATACACTTACAAAGTTGAAGAATACACGGAACGCATAAGTAAGTCTGCCAAGAAACAACATTTTATGGTAAAAGTTTCCAAAACCGAGGAAATTATAGATTATAAAATATGGTGGCCAAAATTCTACAAAAAAAAATTGGATTGCAGCAGAATCCCAAGGTAGAGGAACACATAAAAATTAAAATGTGTCCTTTAAAGTAAATCAGTTTATGTATTTTACATATTCGTCTGATGTTGCAAACAAAATAGTTACAAGAAACTACATAGACGGACTGAGTACTTATACGTTCCTCCTGCAAATCTCAAAAGAAAAAATCATACCTTTGCCAGACGTACAGGCTTACACAGATCCGTTGCCAATTAATAGTATGAAAACGGAAAATATCAAAATGTTCCAAAAAATACTTGCCAGATGACAGAACCATACAAAATTTCTGGGAAGAAATTTACACATGGCCCATTAAGGTGAAAATGTAACATATTTTTTTGTTAAAATATACTTAGTTTACATATATAAAATGTAGTCTGTATTGTATGCTTAAGATTCGTTATAAAATAAAAAACAAATGTTCAATTCTAAGTAATTTTTCTTTAATATGTACACATTTATTTGAGAAACCCTATTAGTCGGCGATTTAAAAAAAAATTGTGGTTGATTTCTAACTTAAAATTAATCAAATATTGTAAAACTGTATCCGTTTCGACTTCTTCTGTGGGATTAAAAATTTAAAAAATGTTTAATTAAGTTTCCAAACGTATAAAACAGTTTCTTCTCTTCAGGTTTCTCAAAGTTTCGTTTTTCTGACTTATGGTGTTTCACAAATAAGTGATTCAATTAAATATATGAGAAAACAGATTTTCAGTGGTCTGTCCATCTGTGATATAAGTAAGAAAATTGTGTATCTTGCATATTATTGAAACTAGTGCATAGTGATCATGGGCAACATGTTGTAATAACGCGAAATATTGTGGAGTGTTCCAGATGGTTACTTAAAATTTTATCGTATTTTTCTAATAAATCAACTAAATTGATAAAATTGCCCCTATTAGCACCGCTCCGAGATTCAGTATGACCTCTAAAACTAAGTTCATTTTCGCCGAGAAAACAAACAATGTCAATAAGTCTTTTTAACACTTTCTTTCAACTGCTGATCTAATGAATGCTCAATTCGTGATTTTCCAAATGTTTATTCTTTTAGCACCGCTCGCAAATGAGTTTCACACTTACCATGCCTTTTTGCCACTTTGTGAATGTTGTTTAAATCTGAAAAGCCATTTTTATTCCAAACACCTTTTTCATTTGTGAACAGTACACATGGCCAACAAAACAATTTACACAAATTTTCACAACCCCTTAACCACTGATTAGCACTGTACACTTCAATATTAAAGTACCTATAGCATGATTTAACTTTCGTTTTTAAGAGTTTTAAATCAGGTGTTGGTTTCCCGTTTTTAATAATATCCACTTTATCTTGAAACGAATATGTTGAAAATCCCCTTTTCAACAAATTGCACACCACACAAACGCAAATAATATTTTCCACAGTGCTAGGACCAGCTTCCAAATTTAATAATTCTAAATCTGCTTACACGCGCACTAATATTCAACGTTTTAAAAATCACTTGTCGCCGCACCACAGGTTTAGAAACACTAAAAAAGTTTTTACAAATATAGCACAAAAGCTGAGAATAATACTAGGAAGATTAATATTAAGTATAATATTAAAATCGAGATTAAAATCTATAAAATAAAACGTATTACGATGCTATACAGCTCAGATATCAAGATTATGAAGTGGGATGGGATGCATTTCAAGAAGTTACTTACATCAGAGACAGTTGTCTCTGCTTACATATATCGAAGTCACGCTAGTTCGTGTTGGCTCGATTAATCGAGTTCGTCATCGTTACGGTTTTATCATGCAACATTATCTCAGCTGCTGAAAAGCAGGGCCGTGTCTATTGAAATTGGGTAAATGTAAATTTTAATGATTAATATATGTGATAAATAATAATTAGGTTCTAATTATGTGTTCTTTTTAATAATCCCAGGGGAAGCACTGCTTCCCTTGCTTCCATGGACCGACCGCCACTGTAATAACGTATAATACCTACATTCTACTGTTTAATAGATTTTCATGAATTATTTATTTCTACAAACAGTAAAATGTAAACTATTCTACAGTTTAAAGATTAGCGTAGCCGAGTATGTAATTCAATCACTTCTGCATACTAAGTTGTGAGGATCGATGATGGTTCATGTCACCGTTGGTTCAAATAAAAATTTAATGACAATTTGTTTTCGGCTGAGTTGAAAATATGATCAGTGTTGTGTACACAAACCATAGATATAAGAAACTTATTCCGGTAAGGTGGACAACTTTTTCAATACTAGAGCGTTAATTTAATTGTAAAGTAAATCGGAGATTTACATGTTACTATTCTAAAAAAAATCGAATTAGGCCATCAGTATATATATTGATATTCGAGTGCCGCAATAAAGGGTTATACAAAAACTCACATGACTCTAAATTTTAATTTGAAGTGAAATTTGTATTTTTAAGTTTATCCATAAAGATATAAATTCGTTAGATTCTTCCTACTTTCTATCGAGAAGTAAAGATGAAATCTAAATCACCACAAAATCTTTAAAAGATAAAATATAGCTACAGTTATAGACAACATAATTATTGCCTAAACATGTTTGGAAATAGATAAATATATTTATTTATATTTGTGTATTTTAATCATAAATACCAATAATGTAGGTGCTACCTACAATTTTTAAACTATATGGGTTCTATATTCTATTAAAAAAAGGTTTAAAATTAGTTTGTTAGAGATTTAGACCTATTTGAGAAACATTAATGAATAATTATAATTATCTTTACTAAAGAAAACAACAAATACATACAGAATGCTGTTTAGCCAGTAAGCTACTCTTACATATAACCCCAGATGCATATAAATTATTGCCTTAATTTTTTTGTTGTGCTAATATTTACCTACTTAAAGCAGTTATTACTAATAGCACTACCTACGTATTATATTAAATTTAAATTTACTGATTTAAGTTGGACACATACTTTTTCATAATTTGTTTTTGAAAGTTGTACAACTGAAATGTTTAATATCGTAATTAACAATATTACACATTTTCTTAAACTTATATGAAAATTAACGTTAATATATAGCTGTTTCATGTTTATAAATAGTTTATAAATATTTTGTGACCTCACTTGTACAGGGTTATCATGCAAAAAATGTCCTTTTTTGAAATAACTTGGTTATTTTTGTAGTTTCCAAAAATGTGTAAAGATCTTCCTGAACTAATTTTTTTCGCCGAATCCAAATTTTGATTAAAAAAACAATGACGCATGGCGTTTAAGAAATATGACATTATAATTTTTTCTTTTAAATGGAGTGCCCTGTATATTTTAAAACATTTCGATTTTCATTATTTTTCTAATTTCAAAAATACCAACGTGTCATGCACTCTCTTACTTTTCTCGAAATTGTAAATTGCTTTTATTTTTATGGCATCATAGTGCGCTTCCAAATAAAGAAGATGCAATATTATATATTCCTTTTTAATGTTATTCTATGACACCTGTTTCTCTAAAAATTGTTTTGATTTGTTTTTCCAAGTAGATTTCTGTTGATGCATTTTGTTATTAGTATTTTTGTTGGTTTGAGTTATATCTTATTTTCCTAACATTGATGACGATGCGCGATGTTTCTAAATAAGTAAGTTTAATTAGACTGATTTTCTTTCTGTTTATTTCAATTAAATCATAATTTATTTCCTAAAAATATGTCTGTATAACTTTAGTTAACGTTTCTATTTAAATATAATAAAATTGCAGCATTTTTTTGCATGTCTTATTTATTTGTTGTAAATATTTGTTACTTAGTACTTTATTTATTATTATATTAAATATTGATTTTAAAAGTTATCTGAAATAAATAAATAAACATAATTTGTACTCATAATAGCATATAAAATGAATGAATATGTAAACAAATATTGACTTTTTCTTCGGGCAAGGTCTTTCTGTGGAAAGAACATACTACGGAATATTCTAAGTGGGTTGCATGCATTAAGCAATTTGTTCCTACTTAAGCATGTCATGTTGCACTTGTTTCAATTTAATAACGTAACCGTCATATCTAATTTATTGTAGTATTTAAATATTTATGCCTCTAGTATAACTTGGATTATTTATTAATTGTTATTTAAGTTTAATAGTTTATTAAGTTGCAATAAACGCACTCACTCAATGCTTTATCATAAAAATATACAGTGTTCATATAAAGTATGTAATAAATTCATTATTTCTGAATACGAAAATATTTTGGAAAAATCCTCAAATATATCGATTTTCATTTTGAATTGCGTATCTTCCGCTTTGATTTTTTTTAGCTATGACGTCAGCGCTGCTTCGGTTATGACGTCATTTATTTTTTTTTAATGGAATACTGTTTATTTTTCATTTTTAGAATCTCTATGGACAGCTGATTTCAAAGACCTATAATACTCAGGATCTAGAGGTCATAAGTTTGGAACTACATACTTTTGAAAATATTATTTTTGAAGCTAAATGATTTTAGTTTTAATATGATATTTTACAATAAAACAGCAAATTCACAATAAACAAGTGAGAACGGGTGAACAGTATGAGCGGGTGAACAGTATGAGAACGTGAACGACTAACCCCCGTATCCAATTCTGATATGTGCATAAGTTAAGCGTGCGCTACTCGCACACTTTGCGCGTCGCAAGGCATCCCCCTCTGTCGGGGAAAAAATTTGTATATTATTGGCCGTCACGCTGTTACGACGCGTCGGATCGAATTCGGTCATAAGACTTTTTTGCGTCGTTCGCGATGTAGAACGACACGCCCACCGCGATTTTGCCGAAAAGGCGCGTTCCGAAATTAGCCCCCCTCTCAGACCCCCTCAGACGAAGTATTTTTTTCGGACGATCGAAAATGTTCGACGCGTCGGCGGCCGCCACGCCGTTATGATGAGTCGGATCGAATTCGGTCATTAGACTTTTCTGCGCCGTTCGCGACGTGGAACGACACGCCGTACGCGAGTTTGCCGAAGGGGCGCGTTCAGAAATTAGCCACGCCGTTACGACACGTCGGATAGAATTCTGTCATTAGACTTTTTTGCATCGTTCGCGACGTAAAACGACACGCCCTCCTCGATTTTGCCGAAAAGGAGCGTTCCGAAATTGTACTCGTCTAGTCGTCCCATGCGGACATTGAGGGAACCATTTTTTTGGAAAAAACAATTATTTCAAAATTCACCCCCACCTCCGCGAAAACGGGTGGATAAATCATCTATGTTTATAATGGCAAAATGTGCATAAAGGCACCCCTTTTACGTAAAAAATTCGTCGCGCCCTCCAGAGCACTTTAGACCCGACTCCCGTTCCTCATTAGCGGTATATAACAAAGAATTAACTAATCAAATGTTCAAATTGAAAACCTTCAATGAATTCTTGTTAAACTTTATTTAAAGTTTTTTGAGAAATGTTGTTATGTTCTAATCTAATTCTGTTTTTTAATTCATCAATATTGTCAGATTTATATTTGTACACTACGCTTTTTACGTGAACAAAAAGGAAAAAACTAGCGGGGTAAAATCCGGTGACGTTGATGGCCATTTAACACTACTATGTCTTCCAATCCACCCATTTGGAAATACTTGATCAAGATATCTGCGAATAGCTAATGCATAATGCGGAGGTGCACCGTCTTGCTGATACCATAAGTTTTCATCAGGAGTCCTACAATTGTTTCTACTCGGAAATAAGGTCACTAAAGTAGGAATTAGATATTCTTGTAAAAATTGTAGATATCTTGGTCCATTTATATCGAAAAAGTAGGGACCGATTATCCTATTTCTAACTAATCCCGCCCACACATTTACCTTTTGTGAATACTGAGTGTGCTGCTCTCGCATCCATCGAGGATTTTCCTTTGTCCAGTATCTACAGTTTTGGCGGCTGACTTCACCATTTAATGTGAAAGTTGACTAATCCGAAAAAAATATATTTTTTACTTGAAGGAGATTATTATTGCACATATTCATTAATAATTGACTGGATCATCATCAGATAACTCTTGCACAAGATGTATCTTAAAAGGATGCCACTTTTCTTGTTTTAACACTTTGTGTACAGAAGTAAAACGAATATCACAACCTCGGCCAAGCTGGTGAACGCTATTGTGTGGATTCTCTTCCATAACCAGAAAATACTTAATTTGGTATTTTCCTCAATAACTGGACGGCCTTTCTTTGGTAGATCATCTACGAAACCAGTCTCTCTATATATATATGTATTTTTTTTGCTCACTGTTATGGATCTATCTAGGTATTTAGTGTTAAATTAAACACATACTTCTTGTTGTGATCGTACCCTCTCACCATACCCAATCATCATAAGAACTTTAATTCTCTGAGATATAGGCAAACGCATTGTTATAAAGCAGGAGACATAAATTTTATAAGTAATTATTAATTCAATACTGAAAAGACAGAACTGTTGTTGACCCCACCAGCTTACTTAAAAGAATTACAAAAAAAAAACCTATTTGGCAACTCGTTTTTGTAAGGTTGTCTAAAAACGTGCTTTATAAAAATGAAATCCAGACCTTAAGTTAATTCTTTATGTTATTATTTACTGTTCATTTGCTATTTTATCGTAAAATATCATAAGAGCACAAGAATTATTTAATCTCAAGAAATAATATTTTTAAATGTTTGTAGCTCTAAACTTATGAAATCTAGACACCAAGTAGTGCAGGTCTTTAAAATCAACTTTCTATAGAGATTCTAAAAATGAAAAAATATATAGGGTGTTCCATTAAAAAAAAAAAGGAGATAACGTCATAACCGAGGCAGCGATGAAGTCATAGTTAAATAAATCAAAGCAGAAGATGTACAATTCAAAATAAATATCGACCTGTTTTTCCAAAATATTTTCGTATTTAGAAATTTTTAATTTATTCCATACTTTATGAACACACTGTATATAAATAAAAATAAAAATTGTTGAACTTGACTAGTTTTTTGATAGTAGTATGCAATCTACTCTCAGATACTTCCTGATAACCGTCAATCCATAGAAGACACATCTCATATCTATTTTCTCTTTTCATTTTTATTATCCCATTAAAATGTCTTACGACTGGTATTATCAATAGTTTAAAGGAACATTTAACTTAAAAGGTTGTTTTTAATGATAAGGTAGTGTGTTACAAAAATATATAAATATCAAATACCAGTTCTTTAATTTAAATGAATAATTTGGTTTAATGGCTATTGTATTTACATTTCGCTGGAATTGCTGGTAATACATTATCTTGTCACTAAAACTCCCTTTAAGTTAAAGGTCCTTTAAAATGTTGATAATACTGGTCCTTAAGGCGTCAACTTCTAAATCGTCTCTTGTTTTAAGATCAGCAAAATCTTTGATTCCCAATACATCCAATAACTTGTTCCGTAAGCCAAAAAGTGGCAGTGATGTTTCTTGGTAGTTAGTTGCTGCATCATTTACGGAACGCATATCATCATTCATTCACGATGAGGTTCTGTGCTATCATCAGTTTTAAGTGTAAAGTATAAAGGATATTTACAATTTACATTGTCTTACCTTAAAAATTAATTTACTTATCTCTGATTAAATTTTGGATAAAAATAAAATAACAATGACACAATGAAATAAATTCCCTAGAAACTTATCAACATTAATTTTAATCAAAGATTAAAAACGTTGGCCGTTTTGGTGACAGCTAAAATACCAAGTTTTTAAAGAATTTCGTACCTTAAGTTATCCATAAGTAACCAGACTTTCAGCAATTTGAAGTTTACGGAGCAGCAACCATAGTGACCAAGTTGGCTCACTGAACATATTACAAATTCCACAGATCTGATCCTAACTTACTGTTAAAACAGAAAAGATGCACTAAATTAGTTGTCCCATGATATCCTAAACACGTTTCTATAGCAACAAGCATGTCGTTCACTTTCTCTATACATCCACTAAACTATTGCCCTACAGAAACAGCCCCTAGTAATAAAGATCTTTCAGGAACATTATGGCCAACATCGGTAATAATTATATTGAAATTGAAATTGTCTTATCACGCAAATTATGTACAGATGCAGCAGTCTCCAGTCCTCCAAAAACACCCTGTATAATTCTTTCTTCACCAATTTCCCTAAAATTCATATCAAACGCACATTTGGATAAAATACGTGACCATTCTGATCACGAATTTATCAAAGCTCTCACAACTGTTGTTTTATTAATTACTTACAAGCAGAACAATTGTTTATGATAAGTAATGTTTCAGTGTGATTATTACTTGTAAAGTTCATTTTCAACTTTTTTGTCTTCCTTCCATTATACATTTTTTAAACAACCAAGTCTGGGCTCATAGCAATATGTTTCTTATCACACATCAGACATTTGATATATACTTTCCACATTTTTACACTATGATTTTAAGCGAGCAAAACATCTTGTCTCCGTAATTAAATCTTTCTTTTCCTTATAAGTAGCAGTTTGTGCTTAAATTCAATCCCGATTTGAAGGCGACTTATTTCCGCAAAATAAACAATGATTAATGTTAGGTTTCTCTGTATTTCTTGAACATATTGAAAAAGTGGATGCTGCGGTATGTAGTTCAAGTTTATACTACTGTTGATTGACGCTAGTATTTCATCCTTTATTTGCACCTTTAGTAACTGCAAAACTTATTCTTGCCAATTTGACACGTTCCTCACTTCCCACATCTGCTCTCAAGAAATCTAGTAACATTTGTAAACGATTGGACAAGTCAATTTGTTTCCTAAATTTTTATTCGTGTTACCTATGTCTCTCCAATCTTTTAAAACAGCCTCTAGCAATGCAAATTCTGCTAAGAGATAAAGGTATATCAACATACTTATCACTAGTTACACCCAATGATTCTAAAGTCCTTAGCTGAGTTTCAAGTTTGTCAAATAAAGTAAAATATGACATACCTGATACTTTTCATAACTTAATTTAATACCAAACTGAGTAATTCTCATTTAGAAAATCGTCCCTAATAAACCTGGTTTTTAACCATTAATGGCATTTTCATAGTTTTTACATGATGGTGAAGAACTCTCCACTAGTTCTCTATCGGCAGAACCCTATTCCATCACTTGAAGTAGATACTGAAACATCCTCAAGATCAATAACGTTTTCTTCATGAATTTCACCAGAATCCTATTCAGTTTTGCTCATCTCCATCAAACATTTTCAGCTCGAACTTCGGTAGCGGGAACTTCATTCTGTTGTGAAGACTTTCTGCGTTAGATATATTTGTAGACTCTTATTGTCTACTTACTTCTCTACTTGAATAACTTTCGTATTTCGACCTATAAATTATCATTTCTTTCCTATACCCTTCAACAGAATCCCATCTTTGCACAAATTCTTCGTCTTCTCTATTAAATGTGTGATATAATAGTTGTCGAACTTTTTCATCTCAAACAAATAACCTTTCACCTTTGTCTTCTAGCTGTCTTAGACGAGGCTTCAACTCTTCTTTGTCTACAGATTCTTCTTTTAATAGACCTCATGACATGTATTTGTAAATACTCGCGTTAACTTAGCCCTTCCATTCTTCAAATAATTTAAATTCTCCATCTGTTCTGTCAGTATTACTATATAATCAATTTGATCCCATCTTCAGAATACTAAAATTTTACTTTTGCTATCCCTTTTATTATATTTTTTGTATGAACGAGAATAAAACAGTATTTTATTGCCTCAAAACAGGGAGTAAAAGGAGCGTTTATTCCCTGGCGGATTTAACGTCGCCATGGAAACCATTGAAAAATACAATCATAACGTAACGTCAAAAAAATTTTTTTTAAGTCAAGCTTCTAATGGTAGAAAGAACAAAAACTTAAAAAATCAAACAAATAAAAATCGTTCTACAGAAAGCAGTATTTTCATGCATGGTTTTCAGTCACACAGCAGTAGCGATTTTTGTGTGTATTATACCATATTTAAATCTCAGGAAATGCACAGAGTACCTCCAAGATGATCGTTCCTCAAATTTTTTCATTAATCAATGGGTCAAAACTCACGACCGTCATGCGTAACTCCTTGTTTTTAACATATTTTCAATATTTTTTCTGAACGGAATCAAAATTATGTGGTTTTTGAAGAGTTTCGGCAAAACAAGAATATAGGGGGCTACATACTTTTCAGGAGAACTAACGTTTTCATCAACATTTGGTAATAATACAGCGCAGCAAATCTCGTAACTAGGAATCGGCTCACAACCGTCGCAGCTATTTTAGTTACAAAAATATTCATTAGGGTGCCATATACATAATTGGCGTGTTTGTTTCAATTCAATATTGTTGCGTCACGTCTTGTGACTTGTTATGTGCTTATGGGTAATAGCTGCGTGTAGTATCTCGACATTTTGTGAATTTTCACAAAGTAAGCTGATTATATTTTAATCTCATTTTCTTCACAACCGTTCTATAGTGGTGTGCTGATGTTTTTGCCAAATGTGCATTTTTTTCTTTTCTCTTAGCCATAAACAGAGGCAGTAATGTAAGTTTAAACTAACTTTTTTGACCACAAATCCGGGTTAGACGTTGAAGCCGAATGATAGATGAATTCTCACGACTGTCTTATTTTGTGTTATATATGACAGTCGTGAGCGATATGTACGGTCGTGAGTGAGAGATAAAAATTAATCAAAAATTCAAGAACTTTATTATTTTTCTGCATGTATTAATTATGATTAATTATTATACGTATTACTAAATCGAGCAAACTCTTTAAAAGTTTGTTCTAGTGATAAAACAAGAGCCCTTGAAAATAGATCATTACATATTCCTCTTTTTTGAAAACGTCATACTCAAAGTTTGTTTTTTTTTATTATGGCCCTAAATTTTATAATGCATTGCCAGCAAATCTAAAAAAAGAATAAGAAACGATATTAACTTAATAGTCCTGAAGTGAATTGGTTGGGGAAACGCACGTCAGTGTTATCTTCACATTAAAGGGTGCAACCTTTAATGTGAAGATAACACTGACATGCGTTTCCCAACCAATTTGGCATCATCTGGAGATGACTAAAAGTGAATATTTAGTTTTAATCATATCCAGATGATGCCAACTTGGTTAGCGAAACGCACGTCAAGTGCAGTATATGGTGTTTTGGTGTTTCGTGGAAAACTACGTCAGTGTTATTAAATTAATATTAAAAGGTAATAATTAGGAAATAGGTATATTTTTATGAATACAATATTTTTTGATCATGTCGATTATGTATGACGACAAATGGTTTCCTGGACAAGCTGAAAGCATAAATGGAAATATTTTAACCATAAATTTTATGCATTACTCCGGGCAGTCCTTCCTGTGATCCAGACTCTAAATATAGACGAAATTTTGTGCAAATCGGACCAACCCTTTAAAATCAGTTTCTGACTGTTTACAATTAATAATACTGATTATGTTGACACCTTATCAAATCATTAGTAGATTAGGTATTTTTGTTCTTTCGTTCAATAAACTTAATAATATAAACTTAAGTGTTCCTTGCTTACATTTTATAGCAAACTATATCCACAACCTTACGCTATAGTTCACGACCGTCCATTACATCTCATGAACGTCACACATAATTATTTCAGCTTGATAATGGACAATAATTACTAAAATTGATATTTCAGTGTATAATATCTTGCATAACTGGAACTACGTGAATTTGATCATTTTTATTAGTTATTTCTCGTTTAATGTCAACGTAATTGTAATGAATTAAAAATTGGTAATTTTCAGAAATTATCACTTATAACTACTATGGCATTTCACTAATAAATCTTGTTCGAATGCATCATCATTGTATTGTACTTATTCCCACAGAAAAATTGACGAAATGTAGTTAAGTATAATATATATTATTACACGTTATGATATGCGACGGTCGTGAAATTTTTATACCTCCTGAAAGAAATATTAATGAATGGAACTTATTACGATGTAAAGTACCGAACTATTATGAAATGTAGATATTATGTCATACTATGTAATTGAAACTGATAGCGTGGAAACACATTTTTTATTTCGATATCTCATAAACTGAAATACCGTTTTCCGTAGAACAACTTATAAATCATAAAATGTAACATATTTCAAATAAAAATTAATATTAATAAGGTAATTTTTACAGTTCATAATATTTGGTAATTAATAATATTTAGTAAGCTAAACGTCAAACAGAAATAAATAAAGAATAATGTCAAACAGACAATTAAATACAAGAATATCTAGATAAATTCGGAATAAAATACAAAAGCTTCTTCGTCAATTATTGTTCGTTAGTTTTTAATATAATTTTTTTTTTGTAATAAAAATTATGCCCGGTTGTACAAAAGATATTGTACGCACCTCGGAAGTAAAGTGTGTTTTAGTCCCTTGCTATTCACGCTGGGACTATAACACTCACTTTACATCCATGGTGAACAAATAGCTATTGCATACAGATATTTCACTTTTTTAATAAAAATGTGTTTTCCTTTGCATAGACATATATGTGATAAACATGCTATTAAGAAATTATATTCTTTCTAGCAGTGGATCTTATCTCAAAGGACAGGCTAACTTAGTAATCGTTTTCTTTTTTCATTAAACACAACCTAATTCAAACAACCCACGTAGAATCTCAACATTATTACCAGCTTTGTCTTGTACACAATATAATAAATATTTAACAAGGAATTTCATTAAGTTATTTTTTAATACAGAAAAATGTACTCTAATAATATTTTACATATTACGAAAAATAGCGGTTGGTAATAATACGTATTGAAATTTAGAGTTTTAATTTTGTACGTAATTTTTACATATTATTGCAATAATATACACGCCATTCTTGTTAATGAATGAGACTGTATTTTTATCACACTTTTAAAAAATAATTTTAATTTAATTTTGAAGAACTGTTTTTTTCCTATCATGTGGACATTTAAAAGTGTTTCCAATTGTAAAAAGGGTGAAAAATCTAATATCTGTGGTGATTATATGTATTATTATATTATCATTGTTATTATTGTTATTTTTTTTCTTTTCGGTTTCCCGATGCCGGTCAGTCCTCCCCTGGCCTCCGACGCCTCACGGGAGTCGCGCCGGTGCATCAACTACAGCCACTCCCCACATCCCGCAGGGTTAATGACTGTAGATACCAGAATCGTGTGCCCTAAGCAGACGGAGAGAACCCAGAATGACCGCCTTCTGCATTTGGCCTGCCAGCCACTCAGCTGATTTTTGGCAGGCCGGTATGATCTTTAGTTCCGAAAGTAGCGTAGGCTTTATCCCTCCGAGTACACCGATTATAAGGACGACCATTTTTACCGAGCAGCCTGGGTACAGCACTTGGAGCTCGTACCAGATATCGCGATATTTGGTCCGTTTCTCCTCCTCCTTCAAGGTGATGTTTTTCTCTGCAGGTGCCGAGAACTCGATGACATACATCATCTTGAGTTGATGGTCGAGGAGGACTATGTCAGGCTTGTTGGCTTGGATTAGCCTGACAGTCGGGAACGAGTAGTTCCAATAAATCCGGCATTTCTCGTTCTCGACAACGGACTCAATATCTCCGGGGACGTAAGGCAGCACTGGTGTCTGGTCTACCCCCGTACGAGTACCTTAGATGGTAGTATAGCACTCGTAACGCCGCATTATGCCGGTGGATGTAGGCCGAAATCGCATATATAGGGCATGCAGATAGTAAGTGCATGAGCGATTCCGGCGCCTGATGGCAGGTCCTGCAGTTGATACCAGGAACCTCTATACGCCACACGTGGCTACGGTAGACCAAGGTGTTGATAACACCATCTTGACAGGCCATAATGAATCCCTCGGTCTCTGATTTAAGCCCTGCTGACCTTAGAAAGGCGAAGGTCAGCCTGGTCGATAAACCTAGTGTTTCTATGTTCTTATAGAAGACACCATGCTGGGGTTTATCGACGTGCTGCCGAAACAGAATTTCCTGTTCGGCAGCTCTGATTCGGGCTTTCAGACGATTTGGCTGAAGTTCGGTGACTGACTCAACATCAGCACCTCGCCGGCCTCCTCGCCTGATATCAAATGCGAGACCAAGTTCAACTGCGGCTCTTTTTGCTGCCTTGAACAAACCTGCTCCCACTCCTACAGTTTCGTGATGTTTTACGAACCGCAAGATGGGATCTGAGCTCCTGAGGAAGTTACATGCCATACTCAGAACTACTCTGCCATGCGTACACTCCAGGCTCAAGAGTCCTCGGCCCCTTCCTTGACGTGGGAGGTACACACGAGGAACGGACGATCTAGGATGAATACTTCTGTGAATATTCATCATCTTGCGGGTATCTCTGTCTAATTGACGCAGCTCATCTACCCTCCACTTTACTACTCCGAAGGAGTAGAGCAGAATCAGAACGGCAAGCATATTAGTTGCAGACACCTTGTTCTTCCCCGAAAGTTCGGAAGACCAAATCTTTCGGAGGCGGTGTCTGTACTTGCCGCGGAGAGAATATTTTATTTGTGATACATCCTGGACGTGCCTTTGTTGCACACCCAGATATGTATAGGTCTCTCCGGCATCCAGATGTCTTAGGATGCTTCCGTCTGCGAGCTGCGCATCTTCAGAGAATTCCCCGCATCGTCCTCTCTTGAGGTGGACGACTGCACATTTGTCCAACCCGAACTCCATACCAATTGCCCGCGTATATTCTTCGACCACCCTAAGAGCGTTTTGTAGTTCGCGCTCTCCGGAGGCATAAAATAGATGGGTGACCTTATGCCTCCGGTCGCTGGATGGCCCACATTGATATCCGCGGGTTTGGGGGAGCCCAACAGACAACGGCAGCAGTGAGATGCAGAAGAGGAGAGGACTCAGGGAGTCACCCTGGAAAACTCCTCCTAAATGCCACCTGCTCTGTCGTGACCCGCTGTGCACCTGATGTTATGGTGAAGCGGGTCTTCCAGAGCGGCAGCAGCTGTTCTATGCATCTCACTAGTGGTGCTGGTACCACAAGACATTCGAGCAAGTACAACAATAGCTCATGCGATGTTGTCTCAAATGCCTTCCGGTAATCAATCCAGGCCATCGATAGATTCCGCTTGTATTGCACAGAATCCTGTGTAATACAGCGGTCTATCAGCAGGCTGTCCTTGCAACCTGCCATGCCCTTCTTGGCACCACGCTGTTCGTGTATCTGCTGGACGACCGGATCAACAGACCTCAGCGTCCTAGCAATAAGAGGTATCTTGTAATACGTGTAAATATCTTGTAGCAAGAGTTAAGGCAAGTGATCGGCCTATAATTTCTCGGGTCGGAAAGATCCCCCTTTTTGGGGATAAGCACAGTACGTCCCTCGACGAACCAGTCCGGAATCTGCTGCCCCTCGTTCAACCATGAGTTGAAAACTCGCGCCAGACGGCGGTGAGTGGAAGGAAATTTCTTCCACCACCAGTTGTTCCTCCGTACTGATTGCCGGGCACACTTCTTCTGGCTCTTCAAGATGTCTGTGACACAGAGCCTCGAAGTGTGCAATTGATGGAGTGTCGCTATTGAATGGACGCGTCGTTTTGTAGATTCCCTTCCAGAAGGTTTCGACATCTTCTACTTTCGACCTCTTATTGTTATTATTATTATTATTATTATTATTATTATTTTGATAATTTACCATACCGCTTAATAAAACTTAACTCTTTTACGATTTTCAAAAAAAAAATGTATATTTATATATTTTTTACAAAATATATAAAAGACTTCTTCAGATGTGAATATTTTATATAGTCAGATCAATCAATTCCAATAAAATACCTCCACAGGAAAGTTGGTAAAATGCAAATCTTTTAAAATGAATTTCATTATTGTTCCGATTTTCTAGGCGAAATTTCTCGCACTTGATTAATTTGTTGTTATATGTGATAAATTATCACTGATAATTTTTTAAATTTTACAGAAATATTCATAATTACTCTAAATGTCGGTAAAAATAATAAAAGCAACTAAAAGATGAACTTTTTTTTGATTTTATTGAAGTAAAAAATAACAGAAAAGATAAATGAATCAAAATTAAATATAGAAGTAAAAAAACGGTAAATAATAAATACTCAATTCTCTTCTGATTCAATGCTGTATTTATAATTCAAAATGTTTTTATAAGATTCTTTGTTTTTACAACAAGATTCTTGGCACTACCTATAAACATCAGTAAATAGTAAATCAGCCTTCTAAAGCTGCATATTTTCACATCCCTTTGTACAATTACAGTGGATAATCAATGGAGGAAATCCTGCAGCTAGAGGCATGTCACTTGCATTTTGCCACATGCTCAATTTTATCGTGACTTTTCCTAACAATGCAAAAAATTTTTAGCTTCTGCATTTAAATCGTTAGAAATATTGCTCTTGATAATTCCATGTATATGTGGGGTGCTATCACATCCAGTGAGAGCATATAGCAAAATCAAATGCTTGCACATATCAACATCCAAAATGTTTCAAATAAAATGGATGTCATTAACATCGGATATGATGACTTTTGACGTAGAATATCGCTTCAGAAGTGCAACGAGAAATTACCATCGAAAGTGTAGTTAACACAATGACGAGCAAATATCTTCTCTGTGTCTTCTCACAAAATTACTGTATCAATATTGTTTAAAATTAAAACAACTTCCTGTACTTGGTCAATATTTGCGACATCTTTAGCATATACAGTGTGTCCACGGATGAGGTTGCCAAGAGGAAAAACTTCTTTATTTAATCATTTACGGAAAAAAGTCAATCTATATAATAAATTCTGCTTCACTTAATGTCCCACGGTGGAAGATTAATTTTTTAGATTTGACAAAACTTCTTTTAGAACAGGGAGCTTCTATCAAGACCGTATAAACTAACAAAATGGGAATTTGTGTATCCCATGACATAAAAAACCAGGGCCATCAATAGGAACAATTCTAGTATGAATAAAAAAAAAATAGTTAATAAAATACTACTGAATTCATAAACGGTATTACTGATGATAATATACAAAAAATAAACAATGAGGAGCGAACTTAATTTACTTATAATAAAAGAAAATATTTTTTCATTCCACCTATACCATGTTTAATGAACAGAAATATTTAAGCCACGCCTCACTAATTTATGGTTGCGCAGAACAATATACGCAACAACCAGTTTCATACGCTACAAATTAATAAAAGCGGGAATTCAAAACTCATATAATTTGGAATATAATTCTTGGGACTTAAAAGGATAAAACGTCAAATGTGAAAGAAGTATACGAAATTTAAAATTCTTTATTATTTATAACATTTAGTCAATATTAATCATTTTTATTATGTACCTTAATATACATACACAAATGTACACCAGTCATAAAAATACAATTTCTTATATGAAAGGAAATAACAGCACCTCGAAACAACGAATAACAACTGTAATCTCTACAAAACACTTAAACGTAATGACCGACGCCGAATCTAAGTTCTTGAGGCAGTTAAGTCAAGTGGTTGCTTGTGTTATGGGTTTTAGAAATACGACCACCAAAAAAATTCTATTCAAATATGGCGCTATTTGTGGAGAGTGGCTTAACTTTTTGTTCATTACACGGAGTATAATGTTAATAAAAAAACAAAAATAATAATAATAACACGACTTATGAATTTGGTAGCAATTTTATTAAGTATTTTTTTTCTATCCTTATAAAAATTGTTATTATAGATGACCCTGGGATACACAAATCAACATTTGAATAGTTATTTATAGGGTTTTGAGAGAAGCTCACCATTTTGCAGTGAACCAATTTTGGTAAATCAAAAAAATCAAGGCTTCTACCGTGGGACACCCCTAAATAATTAAACATTTTAAACATATTTGGAGTCTTTCAGAGATGCACATTTTTAAAAAAAGAGTAACTTTTTTTTCGTAATTCACTAAATGTAGAAAATTTTAATTCAGCTCTGGACACCCTGTATCTAAACTTAAACCTGAATTGTTATTTAAGGGTTTTAAGTGAAGCAGAATTTATTATATAAATTGACTTTTTTTCGTAAATGATTAAATAAAGAAGTTTTTCCCTGGCAACTCCATCCGTGGACACACTGTATAACTCTGCAACCCTGCTTTATCAAATGGTCAAATCATCTATTGGATTAAGTATTCTGGACTTATTTACAAAATTTTGAAGAATTCGGGCCATTCGGCTTCCGTTAAGAAATTCTCTGTCTAATTGAATTTCGACTTCATGTTCCATCAAGAATATGTACAATATTGTTACGCAACTGTACGGACGTGGACTGGTGGTTCCGAGATGGCGATATTAGTATTAGAACGTGAATTAAATCGCTTCAACTCAACTCAACTCCAGAATTAAAAAGACGGAACTAGAACCATTCGAGAATAGCCAGGAATGTTCAGGAAAGTTTTAAATCATACATTGTTGGATTTAAAGCACACGATGGGTCCAGGAACTCAGTTTTTAGTTGGAAGTGAACGAGTAAAGAAAAAATAAGTTAAAAGGCTTAACTGTGATTACAGTTGTCTGTCACTAAATTATTGCTGTTATAATTATAAACTTATTCATAAAGTAGTGAGTAAGTGTTACCTGGACTTTCAATCAACTAATCCCCGATTTGAGGTGACTGTGAGGTTAACAAATATGTAACAGTATTTAAACGTTCATATTCATTCATCGAGAACAACTGTGGCTTTGCTAAATTTTTCGCTATAAAGTTTCCATAAAACTTGGAGGTGAAAAAAACTGATTTAAAACTAGCCTAAACACATATCAAAAGCCAGGTTTACAGTACAAATATTCTACAGCAGTTTGGGTTTCGGAACTAGGCACGAAATGTTTTGTTTTTAATTGTATCTAAACATATTATTTGTAAATTTAAACTGATTTAAATATGCGCATAAAAAAGGATAATTTTTTACTTCATACTAAAAGGAATGAAGATTCATTAATAATGCTATATACCTAAATTATAATGTCGCTAAAAGTAGATGAGCAGTACCGCTTCTGTTGCCATTTCCCAAATAAGTTCTTGGGGGACTACGACGAAAATTTTTACAGTACCGAAGGGTTCCAGAGGGCGTGTACGTGGGCGGTACTAGAACCTAGAATCTAGATTTTAGTATCGGGGGGTGCTAAGAGGCCTTGATCAGTACGATAGATGTAGACGTAGACAGGTAGTACAAGTCTAAAAGATATATCAACTCTAAACTTGTTCGATCTGTAGAAGTTGATCGAGCAATTCTTATCTTAGATCTACGTCTATGGTATTGATCTCTTAGCTATCCTTCCCTCCAAATACTAACATCTAAACCTCTAGGATCGCCCAGGTACATGCCCCCGAGACGCCTCAGATTCCGTAAAAATTTTCGTCGTAGTCCCATAAGCACTTACTTGGGAAATTGCGCCAAAAGCGGCACTGCTCAGCTACTGATAGCAGTAATAATAAAGAAATGAAATTTAAAAATGGAAAAAAATTAAGAATAACTGAATTACCCTACTTATAATAACGTGTGTACTATTAGTAAGTTGAAATGAATAAAACAAATAAAATTATTTTAAAATTGTTATATTAAAAGCATATTATGATAATCTTTAAAATGCCAGTTAATTGATTAATAGAAATATCTCTTACTGTTCTATGAAAAAACGAATAAGAATCAATTTATCAAAATATGACCTTCATATTTATTATTATGTACAAATAATATTTGTGTAATTACCATTTAGTCTACCTAACTAAATTTGGTGCTTGTAGTATAATAAATAATTAACATATTGCGCGGAATGTTTTCATTCATGTCTCGAAGGTCTATTTTAGGAGTATGTAGGTATTCAAAAACAACATTTTTACAATACCAATTTATATTGTGAACGGTGAGATAAAGCATTCTAAATATATTTGGAACGAAAGTCCACTGGCGAGAAAAGAATTAGATACTTCGTCATTCATGTATTTTCATTTTAAGAATACCTATATGTGATATTACGATTATCTCAGAGAATTTTTTTTATTATAGTTCAGTAGAGAGCTACTTTAAAGGTAAACGTCCGCGTCCGGTAATAGCTAAAAAAATAACCATTCTTATTATTAGATGCTAACAATT
Organism: Rhamnusium bicolor; assembly: GCA_029963845.1. NCBI lineage: Eukaryota > Metazoa > Arthropoda > Insecta > Coleoptera > Cerambycidae > Rhamnusium > Rhamnusium bicolor. The sequence goes on from JANEYF010001757.1 coordinate 296,014, forward strand.
TTCAACAATAAACAATTAAATGGCATTTCTTTACAGAAAGAATTAAGTGATTTTCATCTAGATTTCATATACTAATTTGAATAAAAAATCACAACACCTAGTATTAGTAACATTTTTACGAAAAGGGTGCTTCAATGTAATAAGACATTGATTCAATTTTCAATAAGAAACAATAATAAATAGAAAAGATATATAATAAAGAATTACCCCACACCGTGATTGTTTATGCACTCATTTATTCGCTAAGGTGCATAGATGATCAAAGTTATTGGTGCATATCATTTCTAGCTTCTTGTGTACGAAGCTGAAAACCATCGACATTGCCGAGGAGGTGGGGTAAATTACCTAATATTTTAACCAAAGGTGATCTACTGCCAAAAACAGATTGCACCCCAAACCTGCGCTCAACGTATATGGGCAGTATGCCGTTCAGCAGCTAGTTGTAAATTCTTTCGTTCCCCACGAAAACGTCTCACCCTCCTTCGTGCATCATGGGCCCACAAACAGAATCGGGACTCTTTGCTAAAAATCACAGATACCTTTCATACCCAGTGCACTCACTCATTAGTCATTACACAATGAAATGTAGTAAAAGGTAGGCACAGTTGTCACGTTACGGTCTACGTGGTTAGCATTTGCCTAAGTGAAAATCCGACCTTCCTCATATCAACAATCTGACCACATTCAAAATCACTTAATTGTCGATAATTTTGAACTTATCGAACTCCAGGCATTGTTGGTAATGTTTGACAGAAATGTAAATGCAAAACTAACAACAATTTATTTATTTTTGCGAAAATCCTTCCAAATATACATTTTCTTAAATAAAAACCACAGCAAAAACCAAGATAACGTTTCTTGTTGAATCTACATATAACCATATTTTTTTTACATTAAAATATCTTTGATTATATTATATAATTTAATTTTTTATATTTAGTTGTATTTTGTTAATGCTTTAGTTTCTAAGCCCGGAACGACCCCGTTCCGCCTGACATAACAACTGCCCCATCGCGCCATACCCGGGCATGGGTCGGCAACGGACCAGGTGTCCGTTATGTCTTAACATGTCATGAAATCTTTTGTACTGTGTTCAAGGAATTGGTATAGATTAATATTATCAGAATTTATTCTCTGTGAATAGCATTCAGGTTGGAACGATTTGATCCATACATCACTTAGTATAGGGAAAAGCAGAGATGGTTCTTCCACGGTTAATCTTGATACGTGCGCAAAATTTTAAAAGCAAAATTTTCAGTTAACAGATATTCCACAAAGCACACAATATATCTAGAATACTGTAAATTTTCCGTGGAGAATAATAATTTTGAATTTTCTATGAATAATCATGGATTATTCATCTCGTTAATAAATATTCCTGTAATATTAAAATCAACATAAGAATAAAATATTGTATATAAAACATTCATTTAATATACAGAGTCTCTCAAAAGTTGTACACCACCGTGTAGGCGCGCTATAAGGCAATATTAAGAATAGCGAAAAAAAAAAAACGTTTAAAAAAATGTCCTTCATATCAAAGGATTGTTTTTTATGTATAACTCATTGTATTGAAGAGTTTGAAATAAAACACTTGAGAGAATTATTGCTTTGAAGGTTTAAAATCATGAGTAAAATTTTTATTTCAACAATTTAGGATATGGTTGCTACCGTGAGTTCCAGAAATGCTGGAGTATGTACACAAAAACTTTGTGAGAAGAGCCAACGCATGTCTAGGTGCAAATGGGCAGAATTTTGAACATTTATTGTAATAAAATATTGCACATTATTGTTAAAATGTGTCGAGTATTTATTAAACAGTTTTAAATTGCTTAAAGTTCCTTAAACGAGGGACAAAGAATTTTTTATTATTTTTCCAGTACGCTGTTACATCCCTAGAAAACGTTCCTTCAAGGTAGTGTTTTTGGGGCTCCTTGTATGTTGTGGAATAGTTTTCGTTGAATATCCAGTAATACAAATAACGTTAAATTCTAATAATATTTATTAAATAGTCTTCCAGCAATATGATTAGAGGTTATTTACAAATATACATCGAATCCATTAATACATGGTTTTTTAAAGGAAATGTGTTTGTTGATTTGTAAGCAATATTACATTTTGGCACAGAAATGATGATAAATTGGCTACTGGCAATTATTAATTATATACAAGCTGGATATAATATAAAATTAATAGCTATTTATTTGTACATGTATAATTAATTCTTGTTCTTTTGCTATGCAAATATTTGAATAGTTTGATTTTATTTTTAATTTCATCGATATGTGTGTTTGATTTATTACAATTATTGTGCCTAATATAATCTCTTTTTCAATTGTACTAAGAAGATATGCTGTTGTTATAAAATTATAAGGATATTTTTAAAATACGCTCGTACATACAAGATAAAACTTGCTGAAATTTTACAGAATATTTATAAAGCTGTTAATAATGTAAATCTAATAGCATATTTAAAGATTAACCAACAAATAAATAAAAAACAAATAGACATACATACCAAATTTAATTTATTTTGTAGGAAAAAATAATTATAAAAGCGGCCTAATAACCACGTGGCGATAAAGGTAATGAACAAAACAATATGCACAAGTCGTAAAGAAACGTGCTATACACAGTTGTCCTGATATGTTTAGTACTTTATTACTACGATGAACTTTTGATTCAAGATGCCATTTGGCATCATTAAGATGGTGCAACATTAATTTTCTGTTAAACACGATACATTGCATTGTAGATTCATCGACCCGAGAGTCATGAAATCGAGAAACAATTTTCTGCAGTTCAATTGTCGACAAACACGAACGAAAATGTGACATAGTTGTTAATACTTATTTTTTCCTCACGCCGTCTACACACTGCGACGTTTGTAGGTAAACTGAATAGTGAATAAATACAGTCTAGATCTAGGAAACTACAGTAAGCACTATGCTTTCTTATGGAAGTATAGTAGGCCGCTTGAGAAGTCGGTCCGAGACTCACGAAAATTGTCCGGTTTCTAAACTAATTATTGTATATGAATGTCTTAAAAAATATAACAACCAGATATATTCAAAATATGTTGTCAAAAATTGGCATTTAAAAGTGTACGTACGGTGATGTATGAAAATTTCATAATCCTGCAGCAACAGAAACATTGAAAAAATTTATACTGTTTTGGCGCGCTATGACCATCTATTCCATGTGTAAAACGGCTAATGTGGCCAACCTGTTAACAAAAACCGATTGAAGAAGCGAGAATGATGTAACAGTGTGAGTGTATTGTAGCTGGCTGGTGGTGCATAGACCGAGCCTGTCCCTGTGTCCGCAGGGAGTATTAGAGTTCACCGACGTAGACTTAAGGACGAGGGTTAGCCTTAACACCAGGGCTAACCTAAAGCCACAAGACCTGGCTAGAATGGACGTGGTCATCGATGAGGAAATTCCGGAAGATGCAGACATCTGGCAAGTCAACTGTGCCGTGTACAACGCCGCGAAGCAACTCGTCCCCCGTGAGAGGTCAACCAATCACGGGGTCGAGAAAGCCAAGCGGCGTGTACAGAAAAATCGAAGGCAAGATACAGTCGGCCAAACAACATGCTTCTCGGATCCAGAGTGTGGTGGAATATAAGACGACTGGTAGAGTTTTTACTCCCAGAATCCGGCGCATAACAGCCGGATTAAGACGTCAACACCACACTCTCAATCTGACAGTGATGCTTACCATCAAGCAGCACTGTCTAGACAGGATCCGAGCGCTCATGGCGATAAAGAAAACATTGAAGAGGCGGGTGAGGAGTATGGAACAAAACAATTTGTTCCGTACGAATCCTTCTCGCCTCTTTCAAGAGTCACAGCGTGTTGTCGAGAATCCTCCGACTGTAGAAGATGTCGAAACCTTCTGGAAGGGAACCTACGAAACGACGCGTCCATTCAATAGCGACACTCCAGCAATTGTACACTTCGAAGCTCTATGCCACAGACATCTTGAAGAGCCAGAAGAAGTGTGCCCGGCAATCAGTACGGAGGAAGTCCAACAAGCACTTGTTGGTACCAAGAACTTCGCTGCCCCGGGCCCAGACGGCATTAACAACTGGTGGTGGAAGAAATTTCCTTCCACTCACCGCCGTCTGGCGCGAGTTTTCAACTCATGGTTGAACGAGGGGCAGCAGATTCCGGACTGGTTCGTCGAGGGACGTACTGTGCTTATCCCCAAAAAGGGGATCTACATCACGAAACTGTAGGAGTGGGAGCAGGATTGTTCAAGGCAGCAAAAGAGCCGCAGATGAACTCGGTCTCGCATTTGACATCAGGCGAGGAGGCCGGCGAGGTGCTGATGTTGAGTCAGTCACTGAACTTCAGCCAAATCGTCTGAAAGCCCGAATTAGAGCTGCCGAACAGGAAAATCTGTTTCGGCAGCACGTCGATAAACCCCAGCATGGTGTATTCTATAAGAACATCGAAACACTGGGTTTATCGACCAGGCCGACCTTCGCCTTTCTAAGGTCAGCAGGGCTTAAGTCGGAGACCGAGGGATTCATTATGGCCTGCCAAGATGGTGTTATCAACACCTTGGTCTACCGTAGCCGCGTGTGGCGTGTAGAGGTTCCTGATATCAACTGCAGGACCTGCCATCAGGCGCCGGAATCGCTCATGCATTTACTTTCTGCATGCCCCATATATGCGATTTCGGCCTACATCCACCGACATAACGCGGCCTTACGAGTGCTATATTACCATCTAAGGCACTCGTATGGGGTAGACCAGACACCAGTGCTGCCTTACGTCCCCGGAGATATTGAGTCCGTTGTCGAGAACGAGAAATGCCGGATTTACTGGAACTACTCGTTCCCGACTGTCAGGCTAATCCAAGCCAACAAGCCTGACATAGTCCTCCTCGACCATCAACTCAAGGTGATGTATGTCATCGAGTTCCTCGGCACCTGCGGAGAAAAACATCACCTTGAAGGAGGAGGAGAAACGGACCAAATATCGCGATCTCCGGTACGAGCTCCAAGTGCTGTACCCAGGCTACTCGGTCAAAATGGTCGTCCTTATTATCGGTGTACTCGGAGGGATAAAGCCTACGCAGCTCTCGGAACTGAAGATCATACCGGCCTGCAGGTCAAATGCAGAAGGCGGTCATTCTGGGTTCTCTCCGTCTGCTTAGGGCACACGATTCTGGTATCTACAGTCACTAACCCTGCGGGATGTGGGGAATGGCTGTAGTTGATGCGCCGGCGCGACTCCCGTGAGGCGTCGGAGGCCACGGGAGGACTGACCGGCATCGGGAAACCGAAAAAAAAAAAAAAATAAATAATAATAATAATATGTCTTTATTGTTTTTTGAATAAATGTAAATAAATTATAAACAGTAAGAGGGAGGCGACGTTCAACTATGTTGCTCTTCCATATCAAGCTGATATTCCTGTAATAGCCAATCAACCGTTTCTAAATTTTGATGAAATAAGTCGATTTCCTAGGACTAAAATCCAAAGCCTACTCTGGCTCAGCCGTTCTTCTAATACCTTCCGTATTGCTGGTGTTGAGGTATCTATTATTCTTCCCAAGCACCCCCACATATCATAACGGTTAAGGCATTGATACCATTTGTATGTGTAACGATTTTCCTTTAAGGAATTACTATCCTAATCCTTTCAAACTGGATCAAGTGTACAAATTTATCACGTTTTTACCATTTTTTCATAAAACTTCAATCTTTTTGTGGCCTTTAAAATGCAACAAAAATACCTTTTTTAAATATTTTAGTAATTACTCGTTGTAGCATTTTTCAGGCATATAAGTAGAGTTCGGATATTGTAATTTCAATGTTGTCTGCAAGAATCTTGATAAAAAATGAAAGGTTGTGTCATATGAATTTGTATATAGGGTTATTACGCGAAAGTGACCTTTTTTGAAATAACTTATTTGAAGTTGTCAAAAAGTTGCAAAAGCTATTATTAACTAATTTTTCTCGCGGAAACCAAATTTTGAATCAAAAAACAATTACACATCGCATTTAAGAAATAAGACGTTTTATTTTATTTTTTAAATGAAACACCTGTATATTTTAAAAGATTTCGTTTTGCCTCATTTGACTAATTTCAAAAATACCAACATGTTTCATGATATCTCACATAAATTTTGAAATATTTCGATTTTGGTATTAAAATATCGTTAATAATTTTGTTCAATGTGGTTGTCTTTGAAAAGAAGAAGAAGAATTAACCATGACAAATATTGATTTTTGAGGAACAGTACTTTGACGAGTAAACTACGGAACAGAAATGCAGATAATTTGTTTTCAAAGGCAACTACATATATGTATGGTATTTTAGTAATCAGAAAAATGAAAAGAATCGAATTATTTACATACAACGTGCTCTATTTAAAAAACAAAACGAGATATCATATTTCTTAAATGCGATGCACAATTATTTTTTTGAATCAAAATTTAATTTCTGCGAAAAAAATTAGTTAAAGAAAGTCTTTACATCTTTGTAATAACCTTGAAAATAAGCAAATTATTCCAAAAAAGTACATTTTCGTGTGATATGTATTTTTATTAATGTACTATAATGTACCTTAAAAAACCTTCTATGTATCTAAAATTATTAGTTCGATTATAAATCAAATTTCGTTTGATAACATAAAACCCTTTGCGAATTATGTAATTACATGAACATTCAATTATCCTCTAAGAAATCATATACCTACCTAATGCAAACTTTGAATTAGCATTTGCATTACTCTCACAACGAGAATATTGTGCAATACTTCCTGCGCTGCGTACCTACATATGTATATAATTTTTTCACGAATTTCTACTCAACATGCCACTACCTTCACGGCCACAAACGACTTCAAAACAAGCCGCGAAGTAAAAAAATGGCAACACCGCAAAGTGGTTCAAGTCATGGTCTGACCGAAATTTCGTTCTAGATAAGCGCAGCAATAAAGAAAAGTGCGCGGTAACATTTGACTCAAACCTCGTAAAAAACAAAAAAATTTCACATAAACAAAGATGTAGAAAATCAACTTTCCTAAAATGAAGTCTATAAGGGCCTGTGTTTATCTTCAATAGTTTAGACGTAGGAAGCATCCAAAGTCGAGCGATAAAAAGCGAATTATCGACAGTAACAACGATTCCCTACTTAGTCGATGAAGTATCATTTTTTTTTGAGTAGATTAGATTGATACCTCACTACACCGAAAACATGATATTTCATTGTTCGGCAAAACCAACAAGAAGGTGTAGAGTTAACGCCGCCCTAAGTTAATTTTAATAAAGTTCATATCATAACACTTACCCATTTGTATGCGTGCGCGCTTTGCTAATGCGAGTTATTGTTATTGTTATTAAGCAATAAGAACCTTCCATATTTTTACATTTACCTAATATGGAAACAAAAAATATACATGTAGAGAATTATGACATGAAACTCTAGAAATTAAATTAGGGCAGGTATTTTTGCCAGCATATGAGGGATGAGAGATGAGAAATGGATTACAAATAGATTGAAAATGTTAAAATCTTAGGAATAATAGACAAAATTAAAATTATTTCTCAATTCAAACCAACATAGCGCTAAAATAATCTAAATAAAAATAAATTCTCAAAAAACAAAACAATCTAAGATAATGAAATCTTAGAAAATCATATAACCTAAACTAAAATAAATTCTCAACAAACAAAAAAATAATCTACTAGCGAAGAGCAAGTTGATTATTTTATTAAAATTATTATTGGTACTTTTGATCACCTTGGTTGAATACATATGGAAAAAAATACGTAATTAGAAAGTTATTGGGCAACACTGTTTAAACCTTATTTTGTTCTCGTGAATGTATCTAGCTTTCTTTTTCCATTTTATTGTGAATTTCTTTTCTACACGTACCTTTGCTGTAGTATGTTTTGAGTAAACGATTATTCTGAGTTTTTACATAGTTATTAAAACTGTGTTAGCAACAAAGCATACGTAATTACCATATCATAACATTATCTAAGCAAAGCTTAAAATCCATTTCAAATCGTTAAAATTCAGTTTATTGTCCCTTACAAATATTTTAATCTTAAGGTCGTCACTAATACAAATTTTATTCTCGACAGTCAAAACCTCATTATCAAGATTGAAGGTATAGGAAATAATTTTTGTTAACAATATTAATGTTCCAGGAATATTTTTAATTTCTCAAAAAAAATTAACCAAAATCTGGTAACTTTCGATAAAATCTGCTATTTCAAAATTGTTTACTAAAATTTAATGTTGCTCCATTTTTTGTTTTGCCTTCTACATTCAAGATTTATTCGAACAACACAGTTTGTTGAGGACAAATATTTGGGCAAATTTGGAAAAACTGATGGAATAGCATTTCTTTTCAACTTTGCTATGCAAGGCTTGTTTCCTAATGACCCATCTGGTAAAATACCTACAATAAATTTAATAATCTCACATTCAACAAAATGTAAATAACACGAAACAGAATGTGATGGGGTCCAGTCTTTCCTTGAAATAGTTCTGAGCCATTTTCTCTTTAATGCTTCATCCCTAGGAAATTTAAACGTAATCTGCGTTCCGTTGGTTTTCACTTCTAAGACATAATTTGATTTACAGCCTGGGATGCAGCACTTTCAAGGTATGTTGCAAACTTAATGTAACCTGAAAAGCCGAGTTAAAAGCAATGCAGAAATCAAAACACCCTCTACACTGTACAGGGTTATTCAACGAGAAGGCCCATCCCTATATTTTTCAATAAATAAAAAACGGTAAAAGATAAGATGTAATATATCTATATACTTTAAATCACAAAAAAAACACAGACTTCAAAAAATGTAAAAAAAATATAGGATGTTTTATTTTAAAAAAATATAAGTTTGGTTTGTTCCGCTTTTATGGAACCACCTATATATTCTTTTGTAGAGATTTTAAATGAGTTAATTTGATTCACTACAACTTTTAATTAAAATATTTTTTTTCTAACTCGAAAAATATAGGGGGTGGGCCCTTTGGTTGGATAACCCTGTACACGAACCGGTGATTATTATAAAACAATAGATATTTGATATTAATGCACAAAAAACAACACTTCAAAACTATTAACATATAAAAAAACAATGAAACACTATATTAAATTGCCCGGCAAACTCTCGAACTAACGTTGTTTTTTAACACTTCAACGCAAACTACTCACACTAATCAGCCTTAGACAGTGTTGTCACTTCTCTTTATTTCGCCGCTGTGCCACAGATTATACTGACAAGATGTGGCACTTAGCTGAACTCAGCATCGTATTTCTATAAAAAATTTTTTCGATATAAAATGAGTCGTACTACAACTGGATGCTAAAGAAGCCTTTGCAATTGCAAATGCTCAGGAAGCTATTGTCGATCCCAATGTCCAAAGAGATTTGAAATTTATAAATTCAAGCTTTTCACAAATCCCTTTCGCAATAGAACAACTTGAACGTCGACCAAAAACCAAAGAATTTACCATAATCGATCCGACGAATGTATTGTTTGATCTTCACCAATATATGTATCAATTATCTCGAGACTTCGCTGAACACGTAAACAAAAAACTAGAGACTGTTTTACACAATAATCCTGGTCTTGTCATAGTTCATCCAGTAGTATACTTACTACAGGGCAGAGAACTGAACTGTTTAGGGCCTCAAATAAATATGGCGTCTTTTCGGTTGTTCCCTTATTTTAAATATGCATCATTAATATCTGTCATTTCTAACATATAAATGGATTTCTGCATACAGGGGGGCAGATTTTAACGGCAGAAAATACGGAGCAACTTTTAATAATATACTTTGCTTGTAAGGAATAATACCGCAACAATAATTATGAATGTGTACAATGCACGAAAAAAAATATCGGTATAAACTAGGGCTGGGACTCGAATACGAATAATTCGAGTATTCGATTATTCGTGTATTTGAATACGAATTATTCTAATGGGAATTATTCGAATATTCGAAATATTCGAATATTCGAGTATTTGAATATTCGAATACTCGAATATATTCGAGTATTCGAATATTTGATTATATTTGAGTAAATTTGAATATTAAAATATATTATTAAATTATGTACGAATAGGTATGCAGTATGCATCCAACCAAGGTAGGTAGATAGTAGGTATAGGTAGGTACCTATTCTAAAATCCAAATATATAAATAGACCAGTAGACCATATTAGTGGCACGTTTTACTCCCAGTCAAACTATTCCATCTCTTTCTCGCCTCGACCTTATTCTTACTGTACTAACGCAGGGATAAAATTAAATTTTAAATTTTAGAAAACCTGTAAATATTTAACTATTGACTTTTCATGTATTTGTTTTACCTTCACAATCTGCGTCTTTTTTTAAAAAACATTCTAATTTTAAAGCTCTTTTTATTTTTTTCGAAAAGGAAAAATAGACACAGAAGTATAATAAACTAGCTCTGTTTTCGTTTTATTTAAGCCTCAATAGTTAAATGTGAACAATAGCGCCTCAATCCTAAAATAAAATACTAACTAAATAATTCTGACCCTTAAAGCACATGTACAGGATACATACCCTATTGTGGGTATGCAAAGCAAATCAAATTGCCTGCTTAGTGGATTACGTCACGACTATTATTGTGGTCTATCCAACCAAATACTCAAATAGAGTATTCACTATTTACTAGTATTCAGTGCTATACCTATTAATAATGAATATTCCTGGATCCGGATTATTCGGATACCTATTCGAATAATTCGGATTATTCGAGTATTCGAATATTCGAATTATTCGAATAGTTCGAATATTCGAATATTTTTTCGAACGAATATTCGAATACTAAAATCTGAAAAATTCCCAGCCTTAGTATAAACTGCTAGTGCCAATAAACTTTCACTTTACTACTTTCATTAGTTAGTTTTATTATTATTATTATTAATAGTTTAAAAAATATTGGGTTTTAATTGGTATATATAAATTAATAACAAATATTCTCTTGTGCTGGCTAGGTTTAACCCCAATTTGGTAATAAAGTTTATCAACATCTCATGTTTTAGCGCCTTTCTGTAATTTAAGACAGCAAAGTTGTTATTTGTTTCAATTGCCAAGCTTATGATTTGGAAAAAAACAAACAGACATCAATGAGTGGTAATTAAGTTCATCATCATGTTAACCTATATCATTTTGATTAGAGGCATGGGAACTTAATTATAACTGTGTTTTCCTATATTAAACATAGTTACCAATAATATTAGGATCCGTGATATTTTTATTATGATTTACGGAAAATATATTAGAAATGAAAGTGAAACACCTTCATCTCCTCGACTGTATATTTATCAAGTTTAATAATTTATGTGCTTCCTAAAATATTTAGTATGATTTAGTTTAAAAACCACACACTCTACATCAATAACTCAAAAGAATTCTGCTTGGAAAATTTACAACAAATATTCTGATTATTTAATTTGTCACACAATAGTAGTCACAAACTACATAAAAAGCAACATTTAATTCAAAATCTAAATAGTTAAATATGTTACAACCATTAAATTAAGTTAATTGATATTATGTTATAACATGAGTAACATTAATTTGGCTGGTTAACTATTTGTGTGGGTTAGTTTCCTGAATGCAAATTTTATGAATTAATCTTAATAATAGAAAGTGAAATTAAGGTCAAAGTAAGGTGTAGTATATTTCTTTAAAATCGTTTTTAAAGACAACTTGAAACATTTCTTAATATACCGCATAATTTAAATTTTTCTACACGTAATAGAAATGTTCAACTAAAAAAGATGTTTGAAAAAATTAACGATTGTATGCGTACCTATTATTTACCCACAGGTAATACCAGTGAATTATAAAAACAGCTGCACTTCTAGCTGTTACCACTACGAAAGATGGTAGTACAATTACCATGAAAGCAGAAATAGAAATAGTAAACATTTTAAAATATTAAATTTTTATATTCAAATAAAGAAAATTTTATTTTCACTCTCACACATTTTTTATAACTATTTAGAAGACTGACCAGTTTTAATTTCATCAGATCGGGAGTAAATTTAGAGAAACTGGATATGTTAAAAATTTTCCAAAGACTTCTTCACAATATTAGTGAAGACAAGGGAATCGACATTTTGTTATATACTGAAGAAAATCCTCATAAAGCTCCTTGACAATATGTAGCTGAAGTTAGTCAGAAATTCGAATTAAAGAAAAAGAAAAGTAGCATCCATACACAATTTAGCCGTCGTATCGATTACAATTTTGTGAAACTATGATGGATCGCCAGAGACTCTTTTTTTTTATGAATCCACATTTTGCTTCAATGGCACAGTTAAATCTTAATTCGGTATTTGAGGCACACACTCAAAATCTGCAGAAAATAAAGGCCTTGGCAAAAACCATGGATAATAAATTATTAAGTTCTTTTTTCTGTGACGAAACCCTCATGGCTAATTCTATAAAAGTGGTTTGGCCAAAGTTCAGTTAAACTTAGTTTAAAATCCAATGACACCATTGTTATGATGAGGTATGTTTAGACACCGAACAATATCCAGGACCAACTTCCTAACCGGTCTATCTTAGCTCCCATAGGAAACGTAGTAAGCACTCACAGCGAGATTTAGACCATGTTTAGGCGCTATTCAGGTTACCAGCTAGCGTCGCAGTGTGTAGACGGTGCGAGAGGATAAAAATAAATAGTAACAACTATGTCGCATTTCCGTTCATGAGCTGACAGTTGAACTACAGAAAACTGTCTCGGTTTGATGACTTTCGGGTCAATGGGTTTGCAGTGCACTGTATACATGTAACAGAAAATTAATATTTCACCATATTAATGACGGCAAACGGCATCTTGAATCAAAAGTTCATCGTAGTAATAAAGTATGAATCATTTCAGGACAACCTGCGTATATCACGTTTCTTTACGATTTGTGCATATTCTTTTGTTCACTACATTTATCATGGAAACTCTTATAGTGCCCTGAATAAAAAACTTTTACGAGAAGTATGTGCCCACATAGCCACTACCCTTAAGGTCGTGTATGCGAAAAAGTATCTTCCTGTGGTGTATAAAAATGTTATGGACAAATTCATTAGGATGTTGATGTTAAAAACATAGAGCATACAAACACACGCGCTGGCTATATGCTTGAAAATGTTTCATTAATTGTTTACAGTATAATATATGTACGTAAAAGGTGTCTCTGGAATTTATCGCTGCCTCCCGATTTGTAATCATAAATAAAAGAAGATATTTAGAAATTTAGGATTATGATTAAATGTTACATATTATAAATATATTCGTATGGTTTCAAGAAGGTTATCTAGATTTCAGTTTGCGTACAAAATAAATATTATTTTGAATTAATACTAGAAGAAAAGGAGGGTAAATTATTTCGTTTCATTCCTCCATGTTGTTTATTAAATATCCCAACACAAACAAGTTTTTAATAGGAATTTAATTAAAAATAAACATAACTTTAATTAGCGTCTTTTTTACATAATTCTCTTCCCAAAAACTAGATTTAGCCCCAGATTTCCAATCGTGGGTTAATTAAACCACACTTACAATTTGCTTTTTACATACCTACCTAAAGTGGTTAGTTATAGTTAAAAATATTTCATTATGAGGTAAGTTTTAGGTCAAATGGTTTGGGGATCTCTTTGATTTTCATGAAAATATAATGCTGGTTAATCTCCAACTAACTAGTATTTAACTTCCGATTGAAAACCGGGTCTTAGAAATTTACATCACGATTGTTCAATCTATCTATTGTGCAAATATAGTGCCGCTGTCTGCATGCGAACATAATCCTTCAAATTTGAATGATAAATGATGAGTTAGAAATGTGGATTATCATTTTCGCAACAAAAAATATGGAATAATCCAGCAGATGGAACAGATCTTGCAGATGCAATACATTTTACAATGCATTTTTCCCATATATTATTAGTGTCTCTTACAAGACAGTTTGATTAATTTAAATATTTTAAGTTTCCTACATTGTTACGTATTATCTAAAACAAAAAAATTTTGAATTCAAACAAAACTTCATATACAGTCATAGTTTTAACATATCTAATTTACAAATATTAATAAATACTTAAGTAATACCTAAATACAACATACCGAAGTCGTAACCATCTCACCTATGAAGGTGCCACACACCCTTTGATGAATGAATTTGATAGATTTGTATTATACAGGGTGGGGCAATAGTGCGTCGGACCTCGATATCTCGAGTTCTACGATAGCTAGAAATTTTTAAAAAAATTACAAGTAAACTAGATAAAAAAGTCTATAACTGGAAATTATTTTCGAACATACAGGGCGAGCCAAGACGAAATTACAGGACCAAGTGCCTTTTTTTAAATGGAATGCTATGTATATCAGTACATTTTTTGAAGCCTCTTTCTAGGCTCTATCCATTCCTATATTATTATTGGCTATCTCCCAACCACTTTGATGTAATGAATTTTTTTGTTGAAATAATGCCATCTGCAGATGGATATTAAAAAAAATCACCACAGTCACAATTATGGGTTTTAAGAAAAACTTATGTGAATGCCAGTTACGAGACATCTAATTAATGTTTTTAAATTATTTTCATTTCCTAAAAATGTACAGGGTGGCCAAAAATTAGTATTCAATTAAGAACTTTTTTAAATTGAATTTTCTCAATTTTTTCAAATGGAATGCCCTGTATATTTTTTCAATGATGTGATGTAAAAATGAAAAACGAACATTTTTTTGTAAGTACTTCCCTATGGCTAATTGCAACCATTTACGTTTAATAAATAAATAAGTGTTTATTTTTCAATTAAGAACTTTTTAAATTGAATTTTCTCAATTTTTTTCAAATGAAACACCCTGTATATTTTTCGACGATCTGATGTAGAAATGAAAAACGAACATTATTTGTAAGTACTTCCCTATGGCTAATTGCAACCATTTTGGTTTTATAAATAAATAAGTGTCAAATTCAAGAATAAACTTAAAAAAAAAGAGGTTCCCTCAAATAATTCATTAGAAAAATTTATAATAGGTGTTCGACGTGTTGCCCATTTTGATTGACACACGTCTTTATGCAATTTTGAAATGAGACCATTTAGTGGGACCATTTCCATTGAAATGAGTAAATAGTATTTAACCAGTCCCTTACTGTAATGTTTTTTTGCAAATTTTTTTGACAAGCAATAAAACCTCAGTTTGGTATAAATTGTCGTGTACAAAGGGGCATTTATCACACTTATCGGTCGTTAGTTACAATTTGTATTGAATTTAAAATATTTGGAATTTTACAATATGAATTTTAATAAAACGGAACTTATAGACATGACTTTTGTTTTGGATGAGTCAGACAGAAATTGTTTACTTGCCAATAGAATTCATCACCAACGTTATCCTGAAAGAAGGCTTCCTGATGTTAGCAGCTTCCAAAACATTCTCGATAGATTTCTGGAAACTGGAAATATAAAAAAAGTGAAAGAATAAAACGTGTTGTGAACGAAGAAAATGAGTTTTCTGAGGTGCTGGCAACGGTTGAGAATCCCCATGTTAGTCAAAGAGAAGTGACCTCATTAGTAGGAATAAGTAGACGGTCTGTGGGTCAAATCTTAAAAACAAATAAGTTGCATGCATATCATATTCAAATGCACCAGGAATTATCTGATGACGATTTTCAAAACTTCAAAACCGCCTACAATTTTGTAATTGGGCCAGAGGTAAAATGCAAGTTGATGTCAACTTCTTCAATAATGTTTTATTCGCTGATGAGGCAACTTCTCATAAAAATGGATTTGTTAATAGGCACAATTTCCATTATTATGCTTCGGTAAATCTCACTTTTTTATGCAAGTTGATAACCAACACAGATGGTCTATAAACGTTTGGGGAGGAATTATTGGAGAACATGTAATAGGGCCACACTTCTTTGATGGTACATTGTCTGGAGCTATTTATCTTCATTTTGTGGAAAACTATCTGCCACAATTATTGGTAAATCTCCCTGGAAGAATTCGAAATAGGATGTGGTTTCAGCAAGATGGTGCCTCCACATTATTTAAATGCAGTTGGAGACCACTTAAATAATACCTACCCTCATCAATGGATTGGAAGAAATGGACCCACTAAATGGCCTGCTAGATCCCAGATCTTACAAAAATGGATTTCTTTTTATGGGGATACGTGAAGGAAATTATTTATAGAGACACACCAACAACAGTACAAAATATGAAGGAAAGAATAATAACTGCCTTTAGATCTATCACACATGCAGTTTTAGGAACAGTGGGAACCTCATTTCAAAAGCGCATAGAGATGTGTGTCAATCAAAATGGCCAACATGTGGAACATTTATTATAATTTTTTCTACTGAGGTTATTTGAAGAAACCACTTTTTTTAAGTTTATTTTTGGAATGTTGTAATTATTGCTCAATAAAACGAAAATGGTTGCAATTAGCCATAGGGACGTACTTACAAAAAATGTTCATTTTTCATTTTTACGTCACATCGTTGAAAAATATATAGGGTGTTCCATTTGAAAAAATTGAGAAAATTCAATTTAAAAAAGTTCTTAATTGAATACTAATTTTTGGCCACCCTGTACATTTTTAGGAAATGAAAATAATTCGAAAACATTAATTAGATGTCTCGTAACTGGTAGTCACATAAGTTTTCCTTAAAACTCATAATTGTGACTGTGGTGTTTTTAATATTCATCTGCAGATGGCATTATTACAACAAAAATAATTCATTACATCAAAGTGGTTGGGAGATAGCCAATAATAATATAGGAATGAATAGAGCCTAGAAAGAGGCTTCAAAAAATGTACTGATATACATAGCATTCCATTTAAAAAAGGGCACTTGGTCCTGTAATTTCGTTTTGGCTCGCCCTGTCTGTTCGAAAATAATTTCCAGTTATAGAAATTTTTATCTAGTTTACTTACAATTTTTTAAAAATTTCTAACTATCGTAGAACTCGAGATATCGAGGTCCGACGTCACTATTGCCCCACCCTGTATAAAAGAGAAGTGATTAGTACTAGGATAGTAGCTACTTATTTTACTAGGCAAGTAGGCCACAATGGGCCCTTTTTACCTAGAGATCTACAGTTTAGCGTGGACTCCAAACCACGGTCTTCGACTGTCAACTGACCCACCGCCTGGGCCTGCCCGCCTCCACCGCTAGCAGAGTGGCAAACCTCCTGGGTAGGTCTCTTCGACCCTCCACCCGGGCTCGCCTCTCCGCCTGCATCAGGCTAGCGACCTTCCCGGGATTGTCTGTTGACAGCCTACCGACTGTTAGACGAGCTATCGTTCATCCATCCAATTATGCCGGACTCGATCAGTGCTGCTTAACTTCACTGATCGAATATCGGAAATTAAACGGATGTCCATACCTCATCCCCAAGAGAAGTGATTAAGCTTTAATTACGATTGCCCACCAGTAAAAGGTTTTTTTAAATAAAATGGACATCTTTCTTGAAGCCGTCGCGTATACAATTCGCAGATAGGTTTCTGGTTATTGCCTTCGTCAGTATGTAGCAGATACACGCAACGTCAACAAGGAGTATATCAGAATCATTAGTCTCTATATGAGTAAAGTACTAACAAGTTAATGGTAACTCCATCTACCAGTGTCAATCACAATGTCATAAATTGGAAAATGTTCCGACATCGCGATCTTTACTAATAAAGATAAAAATTAAAATAAATAAAGAGAGGATTACGGACTACGGATTGCGTATTCATTTCTAAACAATCTATAGATAAATCGGTCAGTATTTTATTCACAAAAACAATTTAGAATATTCAGTAATTATAACTCATTTATTTATTAAAAATATTAATTTAGCTGACTATTAAATATAAGGTCAAAATTAAATTTGAAATCATTGAAGCTTTGTCCATAATCTGAAGGAAAAAAAGCAATTGTTGATAACCATATTCTCATTCACAGCAGAATTGCATTTTAATAGGTAATATAATAATGTATTCTTACTATATTCTATATTCATGTTAATATTAAACTGTATTCGATAAGCTTTTAAAATAAAGTTATATTGTACTTATTATAGTTTGTTTTCAAATAATGAGTTGAAGAAACTCGAAGATGAAGAAAAATACGGAACTGACTTCTTCTGTTATTTTTTATAAATAAGTTCAATAATCCCGTTCAAAATAATCAGTCCATACATGTCACTGTATAAAAACTTACAATGTGCCGATGTACTTGTAGTGCTGCATTTTAACTTCCCATTGGCGTACATTTTTTGTAAGAGTTATGGGATTTAAGGCTATGTAAATATATCTATCAAAACAGTATGGAAATTTCGTCCTTTATTCGCATTAAAAAAATTTTAGCAAACATTTCTACAGATATCCAGAAAAAACAGAAGCCGTCACTACTTTAATATTTGACAGAAAATTGAATAAGTTACCTTGTGTTATTTATTTGTCAATTTTCTGACCACCCCAAATATTAGGTGACCGAAAACTACATTCCATCAAACATCCACAATAATATCAACGCATTCATCTAATAATACGAACCTAATGTATTTAAAACCTATCCAATAATATCAAACTTAATTGCAATTCCAAAAAGAAGACTTCGATTTATAAAAAATTACCATTATTTTAAACTTTTGTTGCATAATAGCAAATTTTGAAATTTTTAATCGTATAAAAAATGACGATTCATAAAATTTTAAAATTCCCACGTTGAAAAACTGTTTTAAAATTTTTAAAAACTGTGTAAAGGCGTGGTTTCTCGATTTCTTATGAAAATATTACATTTTATAAAAAGAAACTATTTGGCTTGCAAAATAATAAAAGTATCGAAGATACCGTATTCGAATTAACAAGTGAAGTTACAATATATTCTCAATAAAAAACAAGAAACTTGTTCTATATCTTGCAAGGATTATAGTAACTTTATCACGATAAAGCTCTTGATAATTTTTCAAAATACTATCAGTCAACACACACATCACAACTATTTTAAATTACTGGAAAGTGTTTTACAATATGTCCGTTGCGTTCCAGTCAACCAAATCTAGGAACTATTATATGTATGATCATTAGATCATGCGTGTTACCCAGTAAATAACAATTATGTCAAAAGCAGAGCACCACCTCTAACTAATGTAGACACTATTATTACTATATGCTATTTTCCAAGGCTTGTTACTTTACTGTTACTAAATATTTATAATTAAAGGGTGGAATAT